>OZ030011.1:13038930-13273930 GCA_964023405.1 Apodemus agrarius
GGAGGGAACCAGTCTTGCAAAGCGGTGCGATGACTCAGAAGGGAGGACAGTGCTGTGTGTGGGCGGAGGCAGAGTGACTGATCGCTTTCCCCGCAGACAGGCTTCATCTTCAGAACATTCGAGCAGAGGTGAGTGATCGTGGGCGTTGAATGTTCACCTTTAAAGGTCAACACGGCAGACAGCCGGCCCCGTGGCCCGGACGCGTGCCTTGGGTAACCGCAGTGGAATTCATTAACTTGTCACCACGGTCCTGGAGCTGTCAGATGGCCTTTCTCGGGAGGCGTTTTATCCCCAGCCACTCCCACGCTGGCCAGCCTGAAGCACCAAGTCGCACAGCCCACAGAGCAGGCGGCTGAGTGAGGACACGCTCAGGCCCCCACCCGATGCCATCAGCCCCAATCTGAAACTTAGGGCAAGTGGCAAGAGAATGTACATACTGAGCACTTCTGTAAGCTAGACCGGGCCTGGAAGTACTTGATGCTTAGTCCTTGTCAAAGGGAGGAAGTCTTGGAAAATTGGGGACCACCCAGATGCCAAGCTCTTAATGGTCCACTAAACAGTATCAACCCGCCTGGGGACAGGATGCTGGGTCCTGCGATGGTCTCTGACTCCCACAGAGATGGCAGGCCATCGTGTGAAGTGTGGCCATGACGAGGCAGGCTACGTCCTAACACAGCGTCAGGGGCTCAGAGAGAGGAGCCGAGACCATCTCTCCTCTGCTTTCTCTTCGAATCTGTTTCCTGCCCAACCTACTTCCCCAAATATTTATTGAGTGTCTACTAAGCCCAAGTACTGTTACTTCTCAGCTCAGGGCAATCTCTGCCTTCTAGGGTACACAGTCTGAGGAGAGACAGGTGGGGCATCACGCAGGGACACAGAGGTGCCTGGATGGGGGTCCTGAGGGACGCGAGGGACAGTCAGGAAGGGAAGGAGGTCTGACTGCAGAAGCCAGAGAAGTATCCTGCAGCTCTGTTGAGGTCTGTCAGAATCCCAGAGATGACCAAGGACCTGGGCCTGGGTAGGACACTCATGTGTATGGGGGGGAGGGCTCTGCCTTCAGGGTCCGCACAGTCAGGCCACCTGAGAAGCCCTGGTGTCTATCCATCCAGGGGATATCTCTGTGCGGGAGTGGCAGGCCTGCTGGAAGGCATGGCCTCTGGGACTTTCCCCCCTCCAGTCAGCTCGGATTTAGCCTGTCTGCCTATCTTTCTTTCCAAGCATGGGGGGTCCACCTTCCTGAAGGTCCTGGGTTGCTGGGGTCTGAGCAGGGTGAGGGCGGGGTACTTTCCTAGGGCGGCTAGCTTCTTCCACTTGGTTCTAAACCCACTGTGGCCTTATGGGAAGACTCCAGCCCTTCTCAGCACACAGTGTAGACATGGAGTTTCAACCCAGCAGACTCTGATCACCGCCCCGCTTGAAGCCGTTCAGTGCCATGCCTCCCATGCTCTTAAGAAAATGATCAAAACCTTCAACAAGGCTCTGCTTAGCCTGCTCACACAGCATCATCCCAACTGCACTGAATTAATCACTGCTCCCGACCGCAGCGGATTAATCGGGTGTGAGTGTTGGCTTAATCTCCTCTCCATTGGAGTCTAGCTGGCACTGTGGTATCCCCGGAGCAGTGCAGTGACATGTTTATACGTAGAAAATTAAGCAAATAATAAAAACAGCTGGCGCTGGGGTGTTATTATCTTTGAGTCCAGAAGCTCAGCATTTTGCATATATTAACTTCAACCCTCAAACACCGAGGCAGCTGTTGCCGGCCTTGTACAGGTGAGAAACCAGGCGCAGAGGGGTCAGGTGACTTGTCCCAAGGTGTATGGGAAGGGATTGGATCCAAGCAGCCTGTCCCAGCAACATGTTCAGAAACAAGAGATGTGTTATTGATTCACTGTATGGGGGGGGGGGATGCACAGAACTTTTTAAAGGTGAGAGAAGTCACCCAGAAGTGAATGCCATTAGCATTTTATGTGTTATTTCCTCTGTCTGTCCCCCGGCATTCATTAGGTGCAGGCGTAGACAGAGTCGTGTTTCTGGAACCTGATGGTGTTCCGTCCACGGGGCATTGCTGTCTGCCATTTTTTTTTTTTTTTTAATTGACAGCTTTCTGAGACACTTCCTCACAGTGCCTATTTTAGGTGTGTGAGTGTTTTGCACTCATGTATGTACATGTGCACCATGTGTAGGCTGAAGGAAGCCAGAAGAAGCCTGGATCCCTAGACCTGGAATTACACGTGGTTATAAGCTGCCACGAGGGTGCTGGGAATTGAACCTGGGTCCTCTGGAGGAGCAGTCAGCGCGCTTAACCACAGAGCCATCTCTCCATATTTGAGATTGCTCAGTTTAATCCCCTTGCCCCTGTGAGGTCCTTTCTGCTTTGTCTGTGTACAATATCAAACTATCAGGCTAGGAACTGTCTTTATTACCAACACTGATTCCCAGAAGTAATTCCTAAGGCAAAGGTCATGCAGGGTTTTTAAGACAGCCAATGGGAGTAGTGCTCCTCCCCCACCCCCCACCCCACCCCACCCCACCCCCCAGGGAAGGGGAAAGGGAGATGTATTCTCAAGTGGTAGGATTCGACAGACCTAACCTGACACCCCTCATCTGTCTAGATGGGGTCCTTGGGAGTGATGTTAATTGAGGCACGAACTGAAAAGTTAAAGAAATTCTCATCCGGGGACCACAGGCTGGTGTGTTTCACATCCTCTAGGCCTGGGCTCTCTGAGGCGTATGCAGCTGAGAAGGCTGCCCCGGGGCATGATGGGTACTCGGGGCTCTGCCTGATCTGCTCCAAGGTAGCATCTACAAGGACAATGTGCACTTTTCAAGCTAGACACTGGCCATATCTTCAGCCTGGAGAATTCTGCAGGCACGGATGGGATTATTTTAATTAGTTAATTAGTTAATTAATATCCCAAATGCAGCCCCCTTCCCACCTACCCCCTCACAGAGTTCTTCCCCCTCCTGTTCCCCTTCTTCTCTGAGAGGATCCCTCCCGCTCCCCCCCCCCCGCCCCCTGCCCCCCGCCCCCCCCCCCCGCCCCAGGTATCCTCCCACTCTGGCGCATCAAGTCTCTGTAGGATTAGGTGCATTCTCCTCTGATGGGATTCTTAAAGAAAATCCCCAAATCCTCTTAAGAAAATGATGAGAATCAAGTTTATAAGGTTCTAGTTACCGGCAACAACTGAACAGCGTGTCAAGGCTTCAACGCGGGCCCCAGCAATGCCCCTGCTGGCAGGGGTGGGACGGACCAGCACGCCCTCTGCTGTGGAAGGGACTAGCACGCCCCCTGCTGGCAGGGGCAAAATGGACCAGCACAGGGTTGAATGAAGGAAGGAGAAGGTGTTTAAGCTGTCCATTGGGCTATTTGGAGGTGAAGAGCAAGACCCTGGACCACAAAACCAGAGGGTGGTGGTTCTGTCCTTTAAATCCGGTGTGCATTGTCCATCCGGCCTCAGCCTCAACCACAGCAACTACCCTCTTGCCCCCCTTACGGCCCCTGCAGATCTGTAGAGGAACACGGGGGTTGCCTCAAGGAGCTGGCTGGTGACATCTGTCAGTAAGAACAAAGCCTTGAGTGCCTGGGTGCAGCAGAGCTTGCCGAGGTGGAAGGCTTACCTGGCCACACCTAATGCCTGGCTAATCCCAGCAGGAGGCCTGCCAAGCATGCTTCAGCATCTGCATTGTACCACAGAGGACGCCGGGATGTCAGAGAGGAGAAGTGACACGCTCAGGATCACCGGAGTAGGACGACGGGGGTAGAAAGGAACTCTGCCTAAACCCATCTTCTCACGAGCCACCACACCCTGAGATCAGCAGGCTGGGGAAGGCCAGCGGCTCTACCTAGGCTGTGCCGCTCTGTACTGAGGGGCTCCCTGGGGCCCAGGCTTTGAGGAGGCTTCATCCTCAGCCAGGTGCAGGCCTGTGGGCCTCACCCTCTAATGACCTGAACTGAAGAATAGGACCATCCTCTGGGAGATGCTTTCTGGTGGTACTTAGCTGGGAGGGGGCCCGTGGGTGCATTTATTGACCACCTACTGTGTTCCACATACGTCTCAAACATAGCCTCTTTCATAGCCCAAGATTGGGCAAAGTGCTCTTCATCTCTGACTTGTGGCTCTGAGGGTGGAGAACGGCGGGATAATATACCAGATGTATCATCGGCAGCCAGGTCCTGCTAAGGTCAACCCACCCTGGGTTGTAACGGTCACTCAAGACCCTCAGTGCTTCTCAATCTGGGCTTCCTAGGACAGCTGGCCACGGAGAAGTGTGTAGAGGCAGGAAGTAGTGGGATAAAAGTGGCCTGGCCACATGGTTCCAGCTGTCCCCTGTCCTTCTAACCACCAGAAAGAGCACGCAGAAGTGACGAGGGTAGCCTGCTCTCTCACCTCCAGATCCACATCCTGGGGCGGGGTCGGGGTGGGGGGGGGAAGTGCTGCGGGTTGTGCTGTAGTTGCTTTGGGGGAACTGAAGGTGGCGCTCACGGTACTGGCTCTGGGAGCCTGTCTGCCTCTGGCCTGGCAGCACTGGGGGATATTCAGTTTTGTGAACCTAGCCCAGCATCTCCAACATAGTGGGGGGTGTGGGGTGGGGAGGGGCTCTACACCTGTACAGAGCCTCTTTCCAGTCACTGTCTGACCCCCTGGACAGAGGGGTCAGAACGAGGGCGCTTCTTAACCTGCTTGTTTCCTAATACAAAGTTGCATTCAGTCTGAAGGCAGGGCAAGCCACAGCAAGATGCAGTAGCTGAGGTTTAGACCAGGGTAACCATAGGACAGTGTTTCTGGTCTAGAAACATAAATGGTACAATCGTATGCAGTCTAAGGGTGGCACACGCCGCCGTACCATGCTGTCTTTATAGATGTCCTGTTCTGCAGTGAGCCACCACCGCCTGAGCAGCATCTGGCTTCCAGAAACCTCTAGCCCCTGCAGACAAAAATCTCTCTCAGCAATGCCTGAGTCTCCTGGTGGGGGAGCTGCTGATCTTTCCCAGAGCCGGAAGACTGGCTGGGGGCTTAGGTCCCTAGTTCTCTCCTCACTCGGGGGAACTTGAGATCTTGCTTTCATTGTTAGTTAACCTGGAGGTTGAAACAGGTACCCTAGCTTCACACACACTCACACTCACACACACACACACACACACACACACACACCTTTTCTTTGAAAAGTAACAATGCAAATTGTTTTTAAAACACAGGCGGTAGAGATGACTTGAACCCCAAGACCCTGGACAGGCTGGCCACTCCGTGGGTGCTCAGGTGTCACCTCCCTCCCACGCCGGGGTTTGTTTTGTGTTCATTAAGCTCGCCTTGCAGACAGGCTTAAAAATCTTGTTTCCTCTCCCCATCCACACAAATGTCTCTCTCATAAGTAACATTTTAAACATCTCTATAATATGCTCACAGGTGTGTGAACTGTAGTTTATTTGAATCTTCCATTACTATGCTTTTAGTCTGTTTTCAATTTTTCTCCTAATAAATGATACGGCTGATGTCTTTATGCAGGGAAGTGCTTCCATATTTCAGCTTATTTCCTAAGGAGAGACAAAGTAGTCAGGAGAAAGATTAACTTGGTCAAAGGTTTTAAAATCTGATTTCATATTTCTTAAGAGGAAGGCACCTTATGAAACAACTTTATAATCTGTTGAAAAACCTGGTTATGTTCTTTTTTAATATTGTTTTTCAAAATGACTCGTTCTGAGCAATATCCTGTGCCTTTCAGCAGACAGCCACGATATGAAAAGAGATTTGTTCCCTGGCGCTCTTAGGGGGCGATCTGGCTCAGGAAACAGACTCATCGGTCCCCAGGAGTATCTGATGGTTGCTATGGCGACAAGTCATTTAACGCAACACCCTACGAAAGCACTGATCAATAAGGGTGGGGGCGCGATTGAAACAAATTAGCTGGTGTCTGAGTGGCCCTGCGCGAGAACAGCAATAATAGCCCTGTCAGTCCCTCCTGGGGCAGGACCCAGACAGGAGACAGACGCATAAGCCTCATTCTGGCGCCCGTTGCATGGCGACGCTGCTGACCCAATCTGACCTGGAGCTGGGTCCGGGACACAGCCCCTCCCATCTTCCGCACACTCCTACTGGGGTACCTTGTAGCACCTCGCTGCGAAGGTGGGGTATCTGGGTCCAGAGGAAAGCTGGAACAAATGCACAGCCCAACCTTCAGTGGTTCCCAGCTTGGGCCAAAAGAAAGGCACTAACTCCCTTACCTTTCCTTCACGGGACCATCCTCCCCCAGGGGTGGGTGTCAGAGGGGCAGGGGAGACACAAGGGAAGCAGACTGTGGCTCAGTCTGTCCTATGATGTAGGGTCCTTAAGCTGGGCTTGCTGGGTGCTTACAATAGCAGTGCCTGATTTGAGGGGGGAACGACATGATAATCTCAAGGAGAGTGCCTTTCTGGGTAGCAGGTACCCACTTAGACTGACCAAGGCAGGAAGGGTATTGGGGGGGGGGCTAAGGGGTAGCCCAGGGCAGGGACCACACACAGATAAGGAATAAAACAGAGGCGGGGACCCCCGGCTGTGCTTCCGCCCTCAGACCCCATAGCAGCACCGCCCGGGCTTGCCGAGAAAGGGAGGGGTGTCAGAACTCAGGGTTGCCGGTGGGCTGGACTTCCCTGCCCCTCCAGCTTGTGCTGACACCAGGGTGCTAGCCCCCTCAGTTTGGGGTGGGCTGTGAGCCCCTTCCCAGAAGTTTGTCTGGTGTTTTCCCTAGACGCCTTACTTCCTGGGACTGGGGCTCCAGTGGCTGAATTCCTGAGATCTGCCTTAAAGAATAAACTGGAGGCCCCAGAGAGTAGCCATAGCGACCCACCCCCGTGCCCCCACTGCCCTGAAGACACGGACAACGACTCATACGATTTGAGCTTAGTACCCTTACCCTAAGGGATGGATGGGTACTGGCCAGTGTGTGTGTGTGTGTGTGTGTGTGTGTGTGTGTGTGATATAGGGGAGTGGGTACACGAGGAGGAGTCCGCAGAGGGATTGTCCACTGCTTCCTGAGGTCTGGAGTGATCAGGAGCCAAGTCTGGGTTGGCAGGTACTAGTTCTAAATTCTTGCCTGTTGCATCCTTTTTCTGCCTCAACTTGCCCATCTTGGGAATGGGCGTGGGCGTGAGCCTACCTTATTGGACAGCAACGTGCACTAGGTAACATGGTATTTGGTGTTTAGTCTTTTGTAAATAACTCCCTTGGCTCCTTGCACAGGTGCCTCTTTACGGGTTCTGGAAGACCAGCCTGGGACCCCAACTCCTGAGAAAGTCAACAAGCAACAAAGATAAATACAGGCTTTGGGCTGGGCATGGCTGGACTGCAATTCCTGGTCTGCCAGCTGCTGGCTGTGCAACCTCTGCTAGGTACTGAGTATCTCTGTGCTTTTTTTCTGACGAGTGGATGAATATTAGTGCCGACAGTGCACCAGGAACTATGGTCCAGGCTGCAGAGGACAGGGGAGGCGGCTCTTTTCCAAGGGAGCACGCATTTCCAAGCCAGACAGCCCTCCCCAACTAGTACTGCGCAGCAAAAATTCATGCGGGACAAGAGCGCAGGCGCCTGACAGCCAGTGGCGTAGCTGCTTCTAGAAGGATCCAGAGGAGTCCGGCGCTGGGCGGATGGGGCGCTTGGGACTGCTGCGCTCCTGCTGATAACCGGCAGGGGGCAGGCTGAGTCCACAAGCCGCATTGTCCTCGACTCACCCCGGCCCTGCGGCTGTGTCCCGGGCCGTGCAGCGTGCTTCGGTGCAGCCAGCGAGCTGCCCCCTCTCCGGGGAGCCTCTCCATCATCTGCGGGCCTAATAATTTACATTTAATTTGTTAGCGGTTTAATGTTTAATTTAAAAAACTGAATGATTCATTGCCATATTAATAAATAATAACATTTATTATTCTTCTAATGAGTGTCCGAAATACAAAAGCAATTACACGTCTTAGTATTCTCTCATAAACTGAGACAGCAGAGCGTTCATTACGGAATTCTGTTGGGGTCTTGATCCCACCTTCATGCCTGGCTTTGCCCTCGGGCTGCCAGGGGAGTTGTCTGTCTTTAAAGCAGCTATTGGCTCTGCTCTGGTTTTATCAGGGACTGGGGGCCCCAGGAGAAGCCCCCAGAGGGCACCCCTTCATACCATACACTGCCTCTTCCACAGACTCTCACTGGTCCCAGGGGCGGGGCGGGGCGGGGTGGATTATGCTCTCTTCCCAGGTAGGGAAACTGAGTCTGGAGGGGGCAGCACGGAGAGGCAGAGGCATGAGCTAGGCGCTCAGCTGGCTGACTCCGAGCATGTCCCCCCCCCCCCCGGGCTCTGGAGCAGGCTGCTACAAGCCCCGAACAGGAGGGGAGCAAAGAGAGGGACTGGGAGAGTGTGTATGTGTGACGGAGGGGGGTAGGGGGTGAGGTCGGGACAAATCCCCAGCCAGCCAACGCCCTAGCTCGCTTCGCTTCTCTGCTCCCTTCAGATGATGTGGAAGGGTAAAAAGGAATGGGGTAGTCAGCAAAGCCAGCTCCCCAGTAAGATCCCGTCATCGGCTTCCCAGGGGCGGTAGGCGAGGCCAGGGATTTGGAGGGGCAGGGAGAGGTCCGGGCTCTGGCTTTAGGTACCCAACTCTCCGGAGGGGGCTGGTTGGGGAGCCCTAGGGATTGGCAGGAAGGGCAGGGTGCTTCTCCCATCTGGGACATTTCCAAACGAATGCCCAAACAGCTTCCTGTCGAGCACATTCACGTACCATTGTTCCCACCCTGACCTTTTCCCTGTTTTTGCGGCCAACATCATGACATCTAGCCATACTAACCCTGGTTCCCCACAGCTGCGCACCACTCCACGGAGGTGCCACCCTCCCCCCAGGGTGTGGACACTGACTCCGGGCTATTGCCTGGACAGCCCCGGGCTGTGGGCTAGGCTCTGCCTGAATCCTTGATTACCGCCTCAGGGTTGTTTCCTAGAAGAGAACAACTGGGTCAGAGGGCAGGAGTGCCTGCGAGGCTCCGGCTGCCTGTTCCGGTCCTCCTGCCAGCCTGGGTGTGCCCACACGCTCTCAGAGCAGGCCTGGTGGGGCTGCCTCCTGCTGTGCCCTTGGCAGCCTCAGTGGGGCTGGCACGATCTTCTGACACGCAGGACCTACCCTTAGCCAGGTGCGTCTGTTCTCACCTGTGGTCACCCCAGGGTTCCGAAACACAGGCCTGCTTCCATTGTTGAATGTAGGGGACACTGAGACTCATGAGGGGTGGCACGCCTTCAGCTGAGATTGTAGAGCCAGGCTCTCTCCTGCAGGCTGGAGGGTGAACTCAGGGCCTGTGCATGCCACAGCAAACTCTCTAGGTGGAGCTACAGTTAGCAAGTCCTGGGGAGCCTTGCCTCCGGAGCTCAGGATTGTGCTGGATCCAAGGAAAAAAATCCCCTCCACAATCTCGTGGGCTTGAGCAATTGGTCCCCAGGTGGTGGCACTGTTTGGGGAAGTTATGTAACTGTTAGGACTGGAGGCCTTCCTGGAAGAAGCACACATGTGCATCAGGAGGCCTTCCTGGAGGAAGCACATCAGTGCATCAGGAGGCCTTCCTGGAGGAAGCACACATGTGCATCAGGAGGCCTTCCTGGAGGAAGCACACACGTGCATCAGGAGGCCTTCCTGGAGGAAGCACACACGTGCATCAGGAGGCCTTCCTGGAGGAAGCACACACGTGCATCAGGAGGCCTTCCTGGAGGAAGCACATCACTGCATCAGGAGGCCTTCCTGGAGGAAGCACATCAGTGCATCAGGAGGCCTTCCTGGAGGAAGCACACACGTGCATCAGGAGGCCTTCCTGGAGGAAGCACACACATGTATCAGGAGGCCTTCCTGGAGGAAGCACACATGTATCAGGAGGCCTTCCTGGAGGAAGCACACACGTGCATCAGGAGGCCTTCCTGGAGGAAGTACACACGTGCATCAGGAGGCCTTCCTGGAGGAAGCACACACATGTATCAGGAGGCCTTCCTGGAGGAAGCACACATGCATCAGGAGGCCTTCCTGGAGGAAGCACACACGTGCATCAGGAGGCCTTCCTGGAGGAAGCACACACATGTATCAGGAGGCCTTCCTGGAGGAAGCACACATGTGCATCAGGAGGCCTTCCTGGAGGAAGCACATCACTGCATCAGGAGGCCTTCCTGGAGGAAGCACATCAGTGCATCAGGAGGCCTTCCTGGAGGAAGCACATCACTGCATCAGGAGGCCTTCCTGGAGGAAGCACATCAGTGCATCAGGAGGCCTTCCTGGAGGAAGCACATCACTGCATCAGGAGGCCTTCCTGGAGGAAGCACATCAGTGCATCAGGAGGCCTTCCTGGAGGAAGCACATCAGTGCATCAGGAGGCCTTCCTGGAGGAAGCACATCAGTGCATCAGGAGGCCTTCCTGGAGGAAGCACACACGTGCATCAGGAGGCCTTCCTGGAGGAAGTACACACGTGCATCAGGAGGCCTTCCTGGAGGAAGCACACACATGTATCAGGAGGCCTTCCTGGAGGAAGCACACATGCATCAGGAGGCCTTCCTGGAGGAAGCACACACGTGCATCAGGAGGCCTTCCTGGAGGAAGCACACACATGTATCAGGAGGCCTTCCTGGAGGAAGCACACATGTGCATCAGGAGGCCTTCCTGGAGGAAGCACATCACTGCATCAGGAGGCCTTTCTGGAGGAAGCACATCAGTGCATCAGGAGGCCTTCCTGGAGGAAGCACATCACTGCATCAGGAGGCCTTCCTGGAGGAAGCACATCAGTGCATCAGGAGGCCTTCCTGGAGGAAGCACATCAGTGCATCAGGAGGCCTTCCTGGAGGAAGCACATCAGTGCATCAGGAGGCCTTCCTGGAGGAAGCACATCAGTGCATCAGGAGGCCTTCCTGGAGGAAGCACACAGTGCATCAGGAGGCCTTCCTGGAGGAAGCACATCAGTGCATCAGGAGGCCTTCCTGGAGGAAGCACATCACTGCATCAGGAGGCCTTCCTGGAGGAAGCACACGTGTGCATCAGGAGGCCTTCCTGGAGGAAGCACATCAGTGCATCAGGAGGCCTTCCTGGAGGAAGCACACAGTGCATCAGGAGGCCTTCCTGGAGGAAGCACATCACTGCATCAGGAGGCCTTCCTGGAGGAAGCACACACATGCATCAGGAGGCCATCCTGGAGGAAGCACACATGCATCAGGAGGCCTTCCTGGAGGAAGCACATCAGTGCATCAGGAGGCCTTCCTGGAGGAAGCACACATGCATCAGGAGGCCTTCCTGGAGGAAGCACACACATGCATCAGGAGGCCTTCCTGGAGGAAGCACACATGTGCATCAGGAGGCCTTCCTGGAGGAAGCACACATGCATCAGGAGGCCTTCCTGGAGGAAGCACATCAGTGCATCAGGAGGCCTTCCTGGAGGAAGCACACATGCATCAGGAGGCCTTCCTGGAGGAAGCACACATGTGCATCAGGAGGCCTTCCTGGAGGAAGCACACACGTGCATCAGGAGGCCTTCCTGGAGGAAGCACATCTGCATCAGGAGGCCTTCCTGGAGGAAGCACACATGTGCATCAGGAGGCCTTCCTGGAGGAAGCACACACGTGCATCAGGAGGCCTTCCTGGAGGAAGCACACACGTGCATCAGGAGGCCTTCCTGGAGGAAGCACACACATGCATCAGGAGGCCTTCCTGGAGGAAGCACATCAGTGCATCAGGAGGCCTTCCTGGAGGAAGCACATCTGCATCAGGAGGCCTTCCTGGAGGAAGCACACACGTGTATCAGGAGGCCTTCCTGGAGGAAGCACACAGTGCATCAGGAGGCCTTCCTGGAGGAAGCACACACATGTATCAGGAGGCCTTCCTGGAGGAAGCACATCACTGCATCAGGAGGCCTTCCTGGAGGAAGCACATCAGTGCATCAGGAGGCCTTCCTGGAGGAAGCACACATGTGCATCAGGAGGCCTTCCTGGAGGAAGCACACACGTGCATCAGGAGGCCTTCCTGGAGGAAGCACACACATGCATCAGGAGGCCTTCCTGGAGGAAGCACATCAGTGCATCAGGAGGCCTTCCTGGAGGAAGCACACATGCATCAGGAGGCCTTCCTGGAGGAAGCACACACGTGCATCAGGAGGCCTTCCTGGAGGAAGCACATCTGCATCAGGAGGCCTTCCTGGAGGAAGCACACATGTGCATCAGGAGGCCTTCCTGGAGGAAGCACACACGTGCATCAGGAGGCCTTCCTGGAGGAAGCACACACGTGCATCAGGAGGCCTTCCTGGAGGAAGCACATCTGCATCAGGAGGCCTTCCTGGAGGAAGCACACATGTGCATCAGGAGGCCTTGCTGGAGGAAGCACACACATGCATCAGGAGGCCTTCCTGGAGGAAGCACACATGTGCATCAGGAGGCCTTCCTGGAGGAAGCACACACATGCATCAGGAGGCCTTCCTGGAGGAAGCACATCAGTGCATCAGGAGGCCTTCCTGGAGGAAGCACACATGCATCAGGAGGCCTTCCTGGAGGAAGCACACACGTGCATCAGGAGGCCTTCCTGGAGGAAGCACATCTGCATCAGGAGGCCTTCCTGGAGGAAGCACACATGTGCATCAGGAGGCCTTCCTGGAGGAAGCACACACGTGCATCAGGAGGCCTTCCTGGAGGAAGCACACACGTGCATCAGGAGGCCTTCCTGGAGGAAGCACACACATGCATCAGGAGGCCTTCCTGGAGGAAGCAGACATGTGCATCAGGAGGCCTTCCTGGAGGAAGCACATCTGCATCAGGAGGCCTTCCTGGAGGAAGCACACACGTGTATCAGGAGGCCTTCCTGGAGGAAGCACACAGTGCATCAGGAGGCCTTCCTGGAGGAAGCACACACATGTATCAGGAGGCCTTCCTGGAGGAAGCACATCACTGCATCAGGAGGCCTTCCTGGAGGAAGCACATCAGTGCATCAGGAGGCCTTCCTGGAGGAAGCACACATGTGCATCAGGAGGCCTTCCTGGAGGAAGCACACACGTGCATCAGGAGGCCTTCCTGGAGGAAGCACACACATGCATCAGGAGGCCTTCCTGGAGGAAGCACACACGTGTATCAGGAGGCCTTCCTGCAGGAAGCACATCAGTGCATCAGGAGGCCTTCCTGGAGGAAGCACACACGTGCATCAGGAGGCCTTCCTGGAGGAAGCACATCACTGCATCAGGAGGCCTTCCTGGAGGAAGCACATCAGTGCATCAGGAGGCCTTCCTGGAGGAAGCACATCACTGCATTTTGGCCTGGGGAGTTTATGGCCTTGCCCTATGCCCAGCTCCCTCTCTCAGTGTACCACATGCTGTTGGGGTGTGACCTCTAGACCTCCTGCTGTTGCCCCCTGTCGCCATGCCTTCCCTGCCCTTATAAACCTCCCCTCTGGAACTCTAAATGCAAATCAGCTCTTCCTTTTGTAAGTTAACTTGCTCAAGGGGATTTACTCAGCAATTAAAAGTTAGAAACGCAGGGACCAGGGAGGCATCCTGAGGGTCACAGGTAGGAAGGCAGAGTGGCTCTGGGCGAGCTCTGTCCTGTGAGCTCACCCACCCACATGTACCTGTGTGCTCAGGACCCACCTGCCCACTCAGCCGCCCAGCCACATGTCCCGCTACCCACTGTTCCCTCAGGAGCCCACATGCTCATGCGTTTTCTCGCTCACCCAGTCAGTAAGTGCTCCTGACGTCCATGCAAAGTTACCAAAACTCTGAGCAGACAGAGCAAACCTGAGCAAGAAGAGAAGGCCTGGAGCTCTGGAGGAGCCAGCAGGGCCTGCTGCTGGGCACACGGCTGGGCGAGGTGCTGTGTGCCTGCATGCAGGTGACAGAGAAAGGGAGATTGACAGGTGACATCCCATCCTAACAACAGCAGCGATAACCATGGCTGCCAGGGAGCATTCGGAGCCACAGAACAGACGGAACCACATGTGCCCACAGAGATGCTACCCCAGGCTCTGGAGAGAGAATCCGCTCTTTGATAAATAGTCCTGGGGACGCTGCATATCCATACGCCACAGGTCGGAACATGACCTCTCTCTCTTAACGCTGTAATAAAAGGAACTCAAAATGCATCAAAGACTTAAACCTCATATTGAACCTGTGAATGTTTTAGAAGAAAACGCAGGGAGAGATGCTCAGAGACCCTGGTATGGGCGCTGATGCGTTAGGGTGAGACCCTGGAAGCACAGACAAGATGGGCTGACAGGAGGCTGGAGATGGTTCAAGAGTGTGCACTGGCCTTGCGAAGCCTTGAGGTTGATTCCCTGCGCCCATGTCAGGCAATTCACAACTGCCTGTACTTCAGCTCTAAGGGATCTGATGCCCTCTTCTGGTCTCCTTAGTAACTGCACTCACATGTGTACATACCCACACACATGCATACATTTAATTAAAAAAAATCTTCAAGATAGACAATTAGGATGACATCAAATTGAGAAGTTTTTGTTAAGCAAGGGAGGCAGTCATGGAGTGGGAAACTAGCCTCAGAAGGGGAGGGATTGGTTTTTGTTGACTCCTCACTTGAAAAAAAACAAAAAACAAAAAACAACCCAATATCTGAAATATAGGAACAGTTCAAGAGAAACAGAACAACAATGTGCAAATAAACTCATTTAACACCCGCAGATGAGCTGGACAGATAGTTCTCGATTCAGCCGTCTAGCAGGCTAACAAACTCACAAAGCACCGTCAGCGTCGGCAGCTGCTGGGAACTCGCACGCCAGAACCACGTGAAGAACGATCTCATAGGCGTTTGTGTGGCTGAAAGGAAGAAGACCAGAAATACAGTTTAGGTGTGGTGGTCCATGCCTGTAATCCAGCACCAGGGTGCTGAGGCAGGAAGATTTCCGGTTTGAGACCAGCCTGGGCTACGTAGGGAGGCCCTGCTTATAACAGAACGAGGGACAAAGCAGTCACTCAGTGGTTAAGAGTGGGTTCCGCTCTTCCAGAGGACCAAGTTTGATTCCCAGACCCCAGTCAGGCAGCTCACAACCACCTGTAACTCCAGTTCCAGTGGCTCCCCACTGGCTTCTACAGGGAGAGAGAGAGAGAGAGAGAGAGAGAGAGAGAGAGAGAGAGAGAGAGAGTGTCAAATGAGGTGCTGGCGAGGATTTGGAGAAAGAGGAGAAAGAGGAACACTGCTCCACTGCTGGTGGGGTTGCAAGCTGGTACAACCACTCTGAAAATTAGTCTGACAATTCCTCAGAAACCTGGGCATGATACTACCGGAGGACCCAGCCATACCACTCCTGGGCATATACCCAGAGGATTCCCCAGCATGCAATAAGGATACCTGCTGCACTATGTTCATAGCAGTCCTATATATAATAGCCAGAAGCTGGAAAGAACCTAGATGTCCCTCAGCAAAGGAATGGGTACAGAAAAAGTGGTATATATACACAATGGAGTATTATTCAGCCATTAAAAACAATGAATTCATGAAATTCTTAGACAAATGGATGGAACTGGAGAATATCATCCTAAGTGAGGTGACCCAGTCACAAAAGAACACACATGGTATGCACTCACTGATAAGTGGATATTAGTCTAGAAGCTTGGGATACCCAAGACACAATTCACATATCAAATAAAGCCCAAGAAGGAGGAAAGAGAGGCCCATGGTCCTGGAAAGGCTCAGTGCAGCAGTGTAGGGGAATACCAGGACAGGGAAGCAGGAAGGGGTGGATTGGGGAACAGGGGGAGGGAAGAGAGCTTATGGGACTTTCAGGGAGGGGGGATCCAGGAAAGGGGAAATCATTTGAAATGTAAATAAAGAATATGTCGAATAAAAAATGAGTAATATGCAAATAAAAAAGGGTCAAATGAAAGGGTTCAGTGAATAAGGGGCTTGCTCTCAAGTCTGCCAACTTGAATTTGATCCCTGGATCCTACACGGTGGGAGGACAGTCCTGACCTCCACATGCCTTGGGACATGCATCCACTCAAACAGTTAAACACTACACGCAAATGAGAAAGTGGAAAAAAATGGTTTAAAACAAAGCAGACCTGCTGGGGGGGATGTGAAGGAGAGGGGGCGCTTCTTTAAGAAGGTGTGTTTTAGTTTAACATACGTGCATGTGGGCGTGTCTGAGCACACGTATGCTGGTGTCTAAGGAGAAGGGAGACTGACTTCCAGGTCAATGTGAGCTGCCGGAAGTGGGTGCTGGGAACTGAATGTCAGTCCTCTGCAAGATCAGCCAGCTCTCTTAGCTGCTGAGACGTCTATCCAGCCTCCCCAAAATGGAGTTCCTCTTTGGTGGAAAAGGAAGAAACTACAGTCGTCATGGAGAACAGCAAGGAGCTTTCTGGAAGCTCTATCCATGACCTATCAAATAATCTACAAATCCCGTTTCTAAGACTATGATAGAAAAAATGTCTCGTGCTTATCTTGGCACTGTACGTGATGGCCAAGATGTGGGTCAACCCAGAGGCTCACTGACTGATGAATGGGTCAGGAATAAATGCTGTGGACAAGGAAATACTATTCAGTCAAGAAAGGAATGCATCCTGCCATTTGTAGCAAAATGGATGAAGTTAAAGGCTGTTTATTGGTTTAAGTGGAGCAAGCCAGACCCAGCAAGATGTTCTGTGTCCTTTCTTGTGAAACAGCAAGAAAGCCAATCTAAGGTGGAGTGGAGATCACCAGAGGCTGGGAAGAGTATGGGAGGGAAGGCGGAGATCCATTGGCCTTCCCTCCTCAGTGCTGTATTTAAAGGTGTCCCCATGGGCTTGTGGGGTTTTGTTTTTGTTTTTTTAAGAGTCACCTGTGCCGGGCGGTAGTGGTGCACGCCTTTAATCCCAGCACTCTGGGAGGCAGTTGCAGGCGGATTTCTGAGATCGAGCCAGCCTGGTCTACAGAGTAAGTTCCAGGACAGCCAGGGCTATACAGAGAAACCCTGTCTCGGGAAAAACCAAAATCCAAAACAAATAAACAAACAAAACAAAACAAAACAAAAAGAATGTATACCATAAAGGAAATACAGAGCATATGTCCGACAAAGGTTAATGTCTAGTATTTACAAGGAGCTCAAACAACTCAGTAATCCAACTTAAAAATAAACAATAGATTAATATACGTTGTCAAGGGAAGATGTCCAAATGGCCAGCAGTCCACAGAAAGGTGCACACTGCACCTAATCGCTAGGCAAATGCCAACCAGACTATCATGACGTAGCTCACTCCAGTTAGACTGGCTACTAAGAGGACAGCAGAGGCTTCTGGGGTTGTACAGCAGGATGGAAGCCACCTTCCTGTTGTAAGCAAGGAGAGACAACATTCAAGAACAGATTCCATTCCAAAGAGAGAAAGATCTGGAAGAATAAAACAAGAGACAGAGACTGGGGGAGAAGACGGTGTTCAAGTCCAGGTTTGGGAAAATCAGGTAGAAACGGTCTCGTGGTAGAGCATTTCCCATTTTCAAAAGAGGAAAGAACATTTCAGGGGCGGTAGATGGGAAATTCCTAGGCTTGGAGAAGCTCTTTGGAGGATTTGTAGGGTGGAGACTTGGTACAGCTTTGTCTTTGAAATTCACCTTCAGGCCAAGGCCTCGTTGGCACACCCATTTTGCAAGTGAATAGGAAAGAAAAAGGTGTCAAGCAGTGGAAAAAGTAATAATAACAAAAGAAGAAGGTGGGCTGACAGGCAGGCGGGCTGCCTTTATGCTGCATCAGAGACAGGGCTCCCTTTATGCTTACATCAGAGCCCAGCAAAGAAGAGGCTAAGCCTTTCTGCTATCCAGTGGTGTCTCTCTCTCTCTCTCTCTCTCTCTCTCTCTCTCTCTCTCTCTCTCTCTCTCTCTCTCTCTCTCTTTACAAATTCACATCTATTCTCCCTCTGTAACTTTCAGTGTGTTCTGCTACATTGGTATCCAAAGGAAGAGTGTCCCTGAAGTAAAGACCCTCTGGGGGACATCTGACACCTGATGAGACTGGGTTCAGCATCCCACAAAATGCAGTTTGGTTTCCCCTCTCTGAGTGGTACTGAGGACTGAGTCTCCAAGAGTAGACTTCTCTCCAACTTCTCCCTAACTAAAGCTGGGAGAGCTACAGACCCTCGCACTGCGAACCAAGAAACACTAAAAAAAGCAAGGAGACACAACGCCTCCTGAAGATCACTTAACTCCGTGGTTACTGAAGACAAAGTATTGTGGAAATGGTTGAAATGTCAGACAAAGAATTCGAAAGTCTACTTGTAAAAATGATTCGTGACTTCAGAGAGGAAACAGACAAGCCGATGAAGGGACAAAGATATCATGGAAGAGAGGAAGAGGTTGGCAACGTAGATGAGAAATTTAGCAGGGAGATCAAGATTTTGAAAAACACACTGAAAAGAAAGGGTTGGGAACAAAAACAGGCTTAAATGGAAACCAGTAAAAGGAACAAAAACAAACGACAAACAACCCAAAACCACCAGTAGATGATGAGATGCGGGAGAAGAAAGGAAAGACTACTTAGAGAAATTACTGTGTTATCAGTCAGGCACTCTGTCTGTCTGTACATCTGTCTGTCTATCACAATAGCTATGGGACATGATCAGAGAGCAAACTGAAGGGTTCACAGGGTAGAAAAGAAGCGGAGATAAAATACAAATGATCCGATAGGAAGAGAGGGATGGGGACTCCTTTGGGAAGGAGGACAGAGATCAGTATCAGAGGAGGAGGGAGGCAACATAAAATAACAATAAAACCCAAAGGGAATCATAGCACTGTCTGTTTACCATCCAAACTCCTGTAATGCAAGAAATTCAGCATATAAATACACATACATAAAATTTCTCCTAGGGCTTATGGCACCTCCTCTTAGCAAGACATGAGAAGTCATCTTTGGAATGTTGGTTAAGGTTGTCTAAGGGACTTCCGAAACAGACCCTATTTTTGTTGCTCTTGATTACACCTCAGAGGTGAAAGGAAAGTCCCTGTTTCTGAAGATACCATGCACTTCAAAAACAGGACCCAGCAGCCCCTGAGCTGGAACAGACCTGAAAGCCCCCTCCCCGAGGACTAGTTTTTATGGTATCAGAAGGCACCATGTATGCTTCCAATGGAGGGAGGCGACCATCAGTTCTGCTGAGGTCTGATGCCTGTGGACCACAACACAGAGCAGCAGGACATGGTAACCCCCAGGGTGCAGTGGTGGCACGCACACCTTGGCAGGACCAACAGCTCTCTAACTGGACTTAGGATCAACTTGACAAAGATGAGACCATAGACAACTACTGGAAACCTGGAAAACCACTCAGTGAAATCATGGTTACTGGAGGAGACCCAACAACCACTAATTACTAAACCAGCAAATCCCTAACAACTATTGATAGGCAGTTACCTTTAGACTATATATATATATATATATATATATATATATATATATACACACTATATATATCCCATATAGTAAATGTAGTCGTCACCCCTTATCAAGGAAACTTCTCTTTGCAACATACAGAGGCCACTGTAGAAAATCACAACCAATCAATATGCAGAGCGGTGGAGCCCAGTCCCAGTGGACATGACCACAAAACACTGCCACACATAAAGCTCAGGGGACGTTGTGGAAGAAGGAAAGATTGTAAGAACCAGAGGTCAGGGCTTTGCTATGAGGTCGTGTCTCCTAGTAACATTAGAAGCTACATTCATAAAGTATGATGTCCAAACCTGAGGTAAATAAGAACACGAACAAATATGCCAAACAGCATAGGGACAAGCCCATGAGGACTCCGCCCCACATAAAGACCTACAGGCAGCAGTAAGGCTAGAGCCTGAAGTGGCCCTCTCTAGGGAAAAGCACAACAATCGGCTGTCCAGTGTCAAATTGTCAGCACCAAAAACACATATACAAGAAGCACTATGTAGATCCAATAGGTTATATTTAGGAATATAGGTTATATACATATATACAAATAATACATGAATACAATAACAATTAATTGGGAAAAAAAGACCATAAAATCTAAGAGTAGAAGGGGTATATGGGAGAGTTTAGAAGGAGTGTTGTATTTCGTCAAAGGCTTTTTCAGCATCCAATGAGATGATCACGTGTCTTTTTTCTTTGAGTTTGTTTATATGGTGGATTACGTTGATGGATTTCCGTATATTGAACCATCCCTGCATCCTTGGGATGAAGCCTCCTTGATCGCGGTGAATGATCATTTGGATGTGTTCTTGGATTCGGTTGGCATTCTTTGAGTCAGCCCTGCAGAAGTTTCGGCAGGTGAGGAGGTTCCTGTCAGGAATGTCCTTCGAGGTTCTCCCAATGACCAAGCATCTCATTTGTACACCAACTTTCCCCCACTGCTCCGGATGCCCAGGCCTAGACGCTGATAAAGATGGGGCTGAATAGCAGGCAGGCAGGAGATCAGTCTTCAAGAGAGAAAGGAACCCTGGTAAAGCCAGAAAAGGATTTTTGGACCACACCATTAATATCCAATAGCCAGGGTTTTAGCTATTTACATTTGACATGGATTTGACACTTAATAGGAGTATATACACCTAAAATTAAAACCATCAAGGACTCTGTCCGGTCTTGCAAGGGAAGGGGGTTCAGGTGACTGAAACAGATGAGTTAAATTGTGTATGTGTGTGTGTGTGTGTGTGTGTGTGTGTGTGATTTAAAACTATTTCCCCCTCCCCCTGTGTTTATAGCAATTTGTACTCTATGAACTATTTTATTTATTTTGGAGTGTTTCAACAAATCTATTGTCTTCTAACTTTTCCTTTTGGCCCTGGTTTTAGGCTGTAACATTATGTGGAATGGCTAGCTTTAATTCTTTTTCTTTTTTTTAATTGAATGTAATCTTCATTAACATTTCAAATGCTAAAACCTTTCCCGGTTTCCCTGGCTCCCCAAAAACCCCCAACCCCTCCTCACACCCCCTGCCTCCAAGTATATGCCTTTCCACCCCCCCCCCCAACTCTCAGTGTTTTGTAGCCGCATCCACTGGAACTGGGCTCCACGGCTCTGCATATTGATTGATTGTGATTTCCCTTTGTTGGGGCATCTATTGAGCCTTCACCGGACTAAGGCCCACTCCTCCCACTGATGCCTGACAAGGCATTCCTCTGCCACATTTTTGGCTAGAACGTTGTGTACCCCTTGGTTGATGGTTTAGTCCCTGGGAGTCCTGGGGCATCTGGGTGGCCCACATTGTTGTTCTTCCCATGGGTCTGTAAACCCCTTCAGCACCTCCAGACCACCCTCCAGCTCTACCATTGGGGACCCCACGCCCAGTCCAATGGTTGGCTGTCTAGCTTTAATTCTTCTTCTTCTTTTTCTTTTTTTTTTTTTTAAAGATTTATTTATTTTATGTTAAGTACACTGTAGCTGTCTTCGGACACACCAGAAGAGGGCATCAGATTTCATTACGGATGGTTGTGAGCCACCATGTGGTTGCTGGGATTTGAACTCAGGACCTTTGGAAGAGCAGTCAGTGCTCTTATCCACTGAGCCATCTCACCAGCCCCCGTTAGCTTTAATTCTTAGAAAAAGATTTAATACCTAAATTATCTTAAGTCTTACCTGGGTACTGACTCGATCTGTTCTATTGTTTAGGCATTGGACCAGATCTGAGCTGGAGGAGCAGTAGATAGTTACATTACAGAAGGGACAGGAGAGCAACCGGCATTCTCTGAAAGAGTGCACACAGGTGTTATGCCTGCACATATGTCTGTGCACCGCTGTGTGCTTGGTGCTAGGGAGGACAGAAGGAGGTGCTGGATCCCTTGGGACTGGAGTTGCAGAAGCTGTGAGCCGCCATGTGGTGGCTAGGGATTGGAAGAGCAGCCAGTGCTCTTACCCACTGAGCCACCTCCTAGCCCCAGCAGAGTATTCTTTTAAAATATTTTAGAACCAGGATTGTCTTTTCTCTATGTACAGAATAGAAATAGGAGGTCAGACCTGTTAGAAAGTAGAATTTTATATTTCTTGTAGAAATCGTCAAGTGTTATTATTGTTTTCTTTTTCTTTCCTCCTTCCTTTCTTCCTTCCTCCCTTCCTCTCTCCCTCCCTCCCTCCCTCCCTCCCTCCCTCCTCTGCCTTCTCTCTCTCTCTCCCTCTCTCCCTCTCTCTCTCTCTCTCTCTCTCTCTCTCTCTCTCTCTCTCTCTCTCTCTCTCTCTCTCCTGTCTGTCTCCCTCCCTCCCTCCCTCCCTCCCTCCCTCCCTCCCTCCCTCCCTCCCTCTGTCACAGCCCTGGCTGTCCTGGAACTCACTCTGTAGACCAGGCTGGCTTCAAACTTAGAGATCCACCTGCTTCTACCTCCCAAGTGCTGGGGTTAATGGCATGTGCCACCACTGCCTGGCTTTATTATTCTTTTAAAAATGGTATATATTTTTACTATTTTTGGTTCTGTGTATAGAGTGCCTGTGTGACTATGCTATAGATATTCCCAAGGAAACTAGAAGAGGGCATCAGATCTCTCAAAGCTGGAGTTGCAGTGGTTTGACTCACCCTGTACATTCTGGGGTTTGAACCCAGGTCCTCTGGGAGAGCAGCCAGTGCTCAACAGTGAATAATCTTCTTTATCCCCCGAATTTTATTTCTTATTTTTAGTGGTAAAAATGGATGTGGGACTTTACTAGGAGTGCCTGTAGTGTTGCCTGTTTCCTTTTTAGTAGCGTAATGCAAATATTGTTTCATTAATTTTAAAATCCCAGCAAGTTATACTATAGGATATCTTAAATATTCATTTAATTAAGAAACATCATGTTTTAAGGTATAAAATATGACTTTTGTTATTTTTAGAGACCGATGTCTTTGGTATAATTTGGTTAGAAACAACCCAAATCTAGCTGGAAAAAGTTTCTTTGGCTGTAATACTTTGGATTTAAAATATAGGGACCCCCGCCCCAAATGGAGATTCTTTTGGAAGATTAAAAGTGGTTTTTGTAATTTAAAAAAAATTTAGATTAAAAAATTCAAGTTCTGCTGAAAAATGAGAATTTTATTTCTACAAAGATAGTGAAAACACTTGAATCTTTTAAATATGAAAATGAGGTTTGTGCAACATAGGGGTTCTGGTCAGCAAACAGAGGTTACAAAATCCTGATTAATGAAAGGACACAATGTAACTTCACTGAACTCACTAGTAGCATTGTTTTTTATCAATTAGCATTATATGAAGTGAAATGCTGAATATTCAAACAATTAAAATTATCTAATGATAAAAGCGTTCAAGGGCTGGAGAGGCGGCTCAGTGGTTAAGAGCACCCGCTGCTCTTGCAGAGGACCTGAGTCGGGTTCCCAGTGCCAGTGTTGCCGCCCACAGTTCCAGTTCCAGAAGCCTGAAGCCCTCTTCTGACCTGGACAGGCACCAGGCCCTCATGTGGTGCAGGCAAAATCCTCATACACACAAAATAAGTTAAATAAATCTAAAAACATATTGTTTTAAAAAGGATTTAAGGTGGGAGAAACGTTTAGTTACCGAGTCCCTGGACTGCCCAGGGAGCTGAATATAAACAATCTGCGGTGTGTTTGAAGTCCGCGTGGGCTGTTCTCCAGGAGGCTGGCACAGGCTTGATGTGAGAACGGGATCTAGACCTCATCTCCAGGGGTTTTGCGGCCAGTAGTAGGTTAGAAGCACCTGATAGTCTTTTTCCTCTAGGCAGGATGGAGTCTTTGATGTGATATCCTTTATTCTTTTAGTTGATGGAATCTTCTGCTGCTGCTTCTTCTTTTTTTTTTTTTTTTTTTTTTTTTTTTTTAAAATCTTTTGAGGAAGACTCTGTAACTAATTCTGAGTTTTTGGTTCTTAGATTTAAAGTCCTTTGTAATAGTAGTTTTTCTTTAGTAGAGACAGCTCAGGTTGCTTTCACATAGCTCTTTTAGAGGAAGCCGAGGACATTTTTAATAAGGAGGTAGTGGGTGTTTTCGAAAAGGGGAGGATCTTTTTTTTTTTTTTTTTTGGTTTTTTGAGACAGGGTTTCTCGGTGTAGTCCTGGCTGTCCTGGAACTCACTCTGTAGACCAGGCTGGCCTCGAACTCAGAAATCCGCCTGCCTCTGCCTCCCAAGTGCTGGGATTACAGGCGTGTGCCACTACACCCCGCTGGGGAGGATCTTTGAAGAAACCCAAAGCTTTAGTTGAATTTAACAATCTAGTAGTGCTATCTGTTTATCAAACAGGCCAGATTTTAAAAACAGATTTAAATATTTGTCCATTAAAATCACTTCCACAATCACTATATAATTTATCAGAAATGCCCGCAAGTGGAAATCATTCAGAAATCGTCAGTAGAATATCTGTTTAAAGAGAAACCACTCCTGGGGAGGTAGTGGCCACCTCACAAGCAAAGCCTTTGTCCGTGGGACAAGGTTAAACATGCAAAATAGAATTGGGGCATTTTTTTTTTTTTAAGTTAGGATAAGAAAATTTGAAAGCATAGATTTTTGGGGCCAAGTGTGGTGGCACATACCTTTAATATCAGCACGTGAGAGGTGGGAGCAGAGAAGGTGGATCTCTGTGAGTTCCGGGCCAGCCAGAGCTATAGAGAGACCCTTGTCTCAAAAAAAAATCCAAAAACATTAAATTTTGAAAGTTACTTTAGTTGGGGCTACATCTCTCGTAATCCCTGTGCGGAAAGGAAACAACACAAAGATCTTTGACAAACATATAAATATCTCATATTTAACAGTTTTGTATTAGGAACATTGCCAGAAAAGAAATTATATGATTTTTATGTTACCCATGATTGTGACCCATATAAAATTTTAATTTGTATTTTATATATTTATTTTTATATATATTATTTATATTTATTTATAATTTAAAGCTTGAATACAACACTGAATTTCATAGCTTAATGAAACTTTTATTTTGTGACTCCAATGAATGCTGTTTTACATAAACAAATGACATTTTAAGGTTTCTATGAAACACTTAATATACCCAAAGATGTAATTTGAATAGATTTAAGAAGTTTAGAGTTCCTTTTTCACATAAACAAATGGCATTTTAAGGTTTTATGAAACACTTAATAGACCTTAACTTATCATCTGAATAGATTTTAAAGATGTTTAGAGTTCCCAAGTTTACAAAGCTTGTGTGTTTATCAAGCCTTTTAATATATCACCCCAACACTCATATTTATAAATATGCTCATGTGCATTTTAATTGGACATTAAAAAAACAAAAATAAAAATGAAAAAAAAAACCCAACCAAAACCAAACCAACCGTGAAAAGGCCCCAGATTTGTTACTTAGATCTTTCCTCTATTTTATTTGTAAGAATGCTTTGCCTGCGCCTATGTCCTGAGGGAGTCAGGAAGGTGTTA
Organism: Apodemus agrarius; assembly: GCA_964023405.1. Lineage (NCBI taxonomy): Eukaryota > Metazoa > Chordata > Mammalia > Rodentia > Muridae > Apodemus > Apodemus agrarius. Next base: position 13,064,207 of record OZ030011.1, read on the forward strand.
GATGCCCTAGAACTGGATACTGTTGTGAACCACCTCAAATGTATGCTGGGACTTGAACCCAGGTCCTCCGGAAGAGCAGCCAGTGTTCTAAACTGGCTCTTTAGACCTGAAACTTAATATATACATTGTCTCCTTGAGATGTAGCAAGGGGCAGTCGCACAGGAGGCAAAGCTGGAGCTTGTCCTGTGGACTCAAGGCGCCATATTTTCTTCTTGTAGAGAGATAAAGATCAGAGGAAGGCAACCTTTTATTCCTTTAGTTTTGGTGATAATTTAATCTTGTGTATCTAAAAGAAAAAGAAAGGGAGAGAAACAAAGGAAGCTCAGATGGATGGGTCTCAGGCATCCTCTACTGGCCTCTGTCCAGTGGGGATACAGTCTCCTCCCCGCACAGCATCCTCGCACGGCATCCCACGCAGGTTCACAACCCGCACGGAGCTGTTTGCCCCGCATTAGCCCATCAAGGCTCAGGTAGACACGTTTCTCTAGCTTTCATCTTGAAGCAGCCCACTGTCTTCTCCTTGGGTGGAGAACTTTGCTCTGTTGGGAGACTAAGAAAGAAGAGGCAAGGTCAAGAAAGAGATGAGAGGTGTTAGCCACAGGATTTATCTTTCGTTTTGATAGAGCCCCTAATTAATTTCTTATTTAGTTGCAACGTTCCTCTTAGCTCCCATGTACTCTTTAGAGTTCTTACTGTTTTTCATAAAGGGCCTGTTTTATCATTTATTTTTTTAGACAATTTTAAATCCCAATTAAAGCACCCCGCTTGTTTGTGGTTTAAGAATTTTTATTGCCTAGGACTCTTAGTTAAGCATGCAGAATAAACCAATTTGGAGATAATAAATGTCCCCCGTTGAGGGGAACTAAAGTCAACCAATCTTTAGCAGGAGATTCCCATTTTTTAAATACTTGCAAATTGAATTAACGCACTAAACATAGAACCAGCGGCGGTACTAAATATCTATTTGTTCTTCTCCAGACATTGTCTCCTTCCTTAAATTAGGCACAGGAGGCCTGTTCAGAGGAATAAAGGAGCCAGCTCGCCACTGTAACAGACCAAATGCCAGCAGAGGTCTGAATGCCAAACAAACAAACAAAAAACAAAACACCAGAAGCCAACTCCCTCCTCCCCCCGCCAAAACAAAACAAAACAAACAAACAAACAAAAAAAAAACAAAACAGCAAAGCAATCTGCGTGTCAGAGACCAAAATGATCTCTAAGGGCTGGAGAGATGGCTCAGAGGTTAAGAGCTCTGACTGCTCTTCCAGAGGTCCTGAGTTCAATTCCCAGCAACCACATGGTGGCTCACAACCATCTGTAATGAGATCTGATGCCAGTGTTCTCACATACATTAAATAAATAAATAAATAAATACATAAATAAATAAATACATAAATAAATAAGTACCCTTTCAAAATGATCTCCAAGCAAAGAAGAAAGATGCCTCAGATGAAATGCTTGAAAGGCAAACCTCAAGGAGCCAGCTACCAAACGGGATTCTAGCAAGCAGCTCAGCATAAACAACGAAGGGCCCCATTGAGGATGAGAAAGGACTCGCCCAGATGCACACAAGTAGATAACCTCTGCACAGGGTCTGAAGGAGCCCATGCTGCAGTGTGTCCCACCCTTCTGGGTGACTTAGTCTATGAGAAGAGGATTCTGGGAGGCGCCATGTTTGGGCACCAGAACTGTCTGTAATAAACACCTATTTTCACCTCTGGAGCCAAATACGAATGAATGGCTATGGCCGGAGGTGGGGGTGGGGGTGGGGGTGGGAGTGGGGGATAGGGGTGGGGGCTGGGGGAGGAGGGGAGGGACACAGATTTTGTCTTCCCCAGATCCCATGATCCAGTGTGGAAGCGGTTTTTATAAAATCTTTACAGTAAGAGAACATAGCAGCAGGTCATACATAGGTCAAGGTATTTAGAGGAAACATCAGTCGGTCAGGCAAACCAGGGACAGCTCTTCTAGGCCTCCGGGGTTATGTGACTGACAGCTTTCTTACCCCTGCCATTGGTTGGAAACAGGGATTGGGAGGGTCTGTTCTTGTATTCCTGTGGATTTACCTAACGGTCACAAGGAAACTAAAGATGTCCCAAGGTAATTTGGCTCTGGACTTGCAACATTCACCTCCATAGTACTGAGGTTATAATCATTTAATTATAACTGATTATATATAATATATGATCAGTTAATCAGCATGAGGTTCCGTGGAAGGTGCAATTCTTTTCAGGAACTTTCCTGCATATGTATGTGTGAATACTTGCTGAGGATGAAACCCAGGGCCTTCCATTTGCTAGGCAAGTGTTCTACCCCGGGGTTAAATCTCCACACCTTAAGATGGCCACATGACTGGACACGATCTACAGATTCAGTGCAAGGTCTACCAAAACTTTGTTGGGGTTATTCACAGGTCTAGAAAAACAAATAATAAAATCCACATGTGTGATGGTTTATATATGCTCGGCCCAGGAAGTGGTACTATTAGGAGGTGTGGCCTTGTTGGAGTAGGTGAGACCATCCCTTCCCCTAGCTGCTTGGAAGTCAGCCTCCAGATGAAGATGTAGAACTCTCAGTTCCTCCTGCACCATGCCTGCCTGGATGCTGCCATGCTCCCACCTTGATGATAATGGACTGGACTTTGAACCTGTAAGCCAGCCCCAATTAAATGTTGTCCTTATAAGAGTTGCCTTGGTCATGGTGTCTGTTCACAGTAGTAAACACCTAACTTAGACAGAAGTTGGTACCAGGAACTGGGGTACTGCTGTGATAGGCCTGACCATGCTTTTGTTTGGAAGAATATGGATTGGGGGGCTTTGGATTTGGAAAGCAGTGGGATGCTTTAAGTGGGGCTAAATAGGCTATCCTAGTAGGGAAGACTTTGTTACTGAGAGCGATTTGAATTGTGTGGATCTGGGCCAAGAGGTTTCAGTGAAGAATTTCAATATGTGGCCTATAGACTGTTTTTGTGGTATTTTGGTGAAGAATGTGGCTACTTTTTGCCCTTGTTTGAATAGTTTGCCTGAGGCTAAGGTGAAGAGACTCAGATTAATTGCATTGATGAAGGGGAAGTCTCAGGAACATTATAGACTTTGTTCTCTGGTTAAGTCTCATGAAGAGCATTTTGAACAAGCATAGCAAGCTGAGAAAGGAAAATATAAGATATATGGTTCAAGTATTAAAGGGGTACCAGGAAGTGAAATGGAGCTGAATCCTGTGTTCTAGGAGATAGCAGATTAAGGGAGTGGGACTTTGGGGCAAGATCCCACCCAGCTAAATTTAGATTCAGGCATGGAGGTACACACCTTTAATACCTGGAGATAAAGCCAAGCAGACCTGAGTTCAAGGCCAACCTAGGACAAAGCAGGTTCTAGGTGAAGAAAAGCTTAAATCCAGGCATGGTGGTACATACATTTAATTCCAGCATTACAGGAGACAGAGCCATGCAGATCTCTGAGTTCAAGGTCAATCCACAGAGCAAGTTCCAGGACAGCCAAGCTTAGGTAATGAGGGATTTAGAAAACAGAAAGCTGCTGATAATGTAATAGGACAAGGGCACTATGTTCCAGCCCCAGCAAGCAGCAGAACATGGCAGTTTTGGCCACATAGCTCTGGCTTTAGAGTGAAAAGTAGGACTATTGGGATGATTGATTAGGCGATTAGCTGGAGCTAATCAATTAGCGGTGATTAAGAAGAGACCAGCATCACTGAGGTGAAATCTTCTGGAAGTGTTTTCTGAGAGCACAAAGAAACTGAGTTCCAGAGACAGCCATGATTGTACCTCCTGCAGCAGCTGGACTTGGTAATGTGTAAGAGTCACCCAGGTGAAATTGGCTTTGAAGCATGAAGGGGTCATGAAGAATAGCTGAGGCTTGGCTCTGTGAGAGGCCATGGAAGGCCATTGTGTGAGAGGCCACGGAAGGCCATTGGTGAAGGTGCAGCCCCAGTTGCAGTTGATGGCCCATCACTGAAGGGTTCATGCAAAGGATTTGAGGCTTGGCACCATGAAGAGAGCCTGTGAGAGGCTATTGGTGAAACCTAGTTGCAGTGGAAGACCCCAGTCTCTTGGAGATGTCAGTACCATGGGGTGATCACCAAGAACAGCAGCAGCAGTGGAGTGGATCAATCTGAACTTAGAGTGCTACAGAGGGCAGAGCTGGAGAAGTGACACCAGTCCTTTGGAGGAGCCTAGAAGATCAGTGTGGATCCCAGACACTGAAACAAGTAGCTGTAACATTGAAGTTCCCTAGGAGACCCCAAGATGTTCAAGATGCCAGAACCATGGGCTACCTGCTGAGGAAAGCTGCTATCAGGGAGTGGAACCACCCAGGAGAAAGAAGTTTGTTACAGTCAGCAAAGATGAAAAAGGAGTTGGAGATCTGGAGACTGCTTTGATATCAGCCTTGGAGAGGCAGAATTTGCCCAGCTGGTTTTCTCTCTTGCTTTGGGAATTACAGTTAAGTGATTTGATGAATCTCAAAAGAGACTATGAACTTTGGACTTTTAACATTGTTGAGACTGCTATGGGGACTTTTGAAGTTGGGCTAAATGTATTTTGCATTACACTATGTTTAGGTATGGCCCCCATAGACTCATGTGTTTGAAAAAGTCTATGGGGGCCAGGGAGTGGAATGTGATGGTTTGTATATGCTCAGCCCAGGGAGCGGTACTATTAGGAGGTGTGGCCTTATTGGAGTTGGAAAGACCCTCCCTCACCCTAGCTGCCTGGAAGCCAGTATCTGCTAGCAGCCTTCAGATGAAGATGTAGAGCTCTCAGCTCCTCCTGCACCATGCCTGCCTGGATGCTGCCATATTCCCGCCTTGATGATAATGGACTGAACCTCTGGACCTGTAAGCCAGTCCCAATTAAATGTTCTTCATATAAGAGTTGCCTTGCTCATGGTGTCTGTTCAGAGCAGTAAAACCCTAACTAAGACAAGGTGGAAGAACAAACAACCCTGGGCAGTGAAAGCAATCCTAAGTTGAAAGAGCCATGTGAGAGGTGTCTGTAACAAAAGCGCTATGTATTGGCCTAGAAACAGACACAAGATGAGGGGACGCAACAGACCCAGAAGCAGCCCCACAACAGAGACTGTAGCCGGCCTTTTGACAAGGGTGCCAAACACATGCATTGAAGAAAAGAACCTCTTCGACAAATGCGGAGGAAGCCGGGTATCCACATACAGAAGAGTGAAATGAGATCTCTCTTGCCTTGGACAGAAATCTATTCAAAGTGGATCAAAGAGGAAAGAGGGAGAAGCCACTTCAAGACTGACACGGTCAAAGAGTTTCTGGTTAGAACTCGAACAGCCCAGGGGACAATAGTGAGAGCTGACAAAAGCAATTGTACCTGATGACAAAGGTTCTGCGCAGCAGAGGAAATCATTCCCTGAGCGAAGGGATGCCTGCGAAATAAGAGGGAATCTTGGGCCAGCTGTGTGTGAGATAAATTACAATATACAAAGATCTAAAAAAAATCCAAACAAACCCTAATAAACAGAAATGTAATCAATATCCTGTGACCATGCAGCCAGCTCAGCCAGCTATGCAGGGAACAACAGAATGAAAGACCGCCTGGGACACAGTCCACCTGGGTTCCTTCTGCACGTAGGAGCTGGGCAGCCCCACAGCTGTCTGGGCACTTATCCTTCAAGGGAGCATCTGACCTGCAGGGAGTCCTGCGCTTAGAGGGAGTCCTACTCTCAGAGACCTGTGCCACATCTGACATGGGGAAGATCCCACTTCTTGATACTCTCTAGAGAACTGGCAGGAGCAGGTTAATTGCCACTGCCCCATCCATCGGATGTGGTAGACCTATGCTCCTCCTGACACGGGGAAGAGCTTACTTCCTGGTACTCTCTAGAGAACGGGCAGGAGCACAGCATTCAAGAACCGGCAGGAGCAGGTCATTTGAGAACTGGCACCAGTAGGTGCATTCGAACTAGTAGAAGTGGGACATTTGAGAACTAGTATCAGCAGAGCATTGAAATCCGGCAGCAGCAGAACACTTGAGAAATAGTAGCCTGCAGAGCATTAGACCCTTGCCAAGTCTGCCACAGGAAAGATCCCATCACCTGATACTTCCTGGAGAACCAGCTGTTTACAGGGCATTGGTGAGAAAAGGAATCCCAGGAGTACAGAAACATAGGCCAGCAGGACAGAAAAGATAGAGACAGCAAGACCAGCTAACACCGGAGATAAGATGGCCAAAGGCAAAAGCAAGATCATTACCAACAGTGACCAAGGCAACATGGCACCATCAGAACCCAGTTCTCCCACAACAGCAAATCCTGCATACTCCATCACATCAGAAAAGCCAGAGCTAGATTTAAAATCACATCTCATATTGTTGATGGAGGACTTCAAGAAAGACATTTCCCTTAAAGAAATACAGGAGAACATGGGTCAACAGGTAGAAACACAAAAATTCCTTAAAGAAAGTCAAAAGAATATGGATCAAAAGGTAGAAACCCTTAAAGAGGAAACAAAAATCTCTTAAAGAAATACGGGAGAACATGGGTCAACAGGTAGAAGCCCTTAAAGAGGCAATACAAAAATCCCATAGGGAATTATGGGAGAACATGGGTTTACATGCAGAAGCCCTTAAAGAGGAATCACAAAAATCCCTAAAAGAAACACAGGAGAACATGGGTCAATAGGTAGAAGCCCTTAAAGAGTAATCACAAAAATTCCTTAAAGAATTTCAGGAAAAAACTAACAAACAAGTGAAGGAACTAAACAAAACTATCCAGGATCTGAAACTGGAAATAGAACCAACAAAGAAATCGCAAAGTGAGACATCTCTGAAGATAGAAAACCTTGGAAAGAATTCAGGAGTCATAGATGCAAGCATCAACAACAGAATACAAGAGATAGAAGAAAGAATCTCAGATGCTGAAGATTCCACAGAAAACATTGACTTAACAGTCAAAAAATGCAAAATGCAAAAAGCTTATAACCCAAAACATCCAGGAAATCCAGGACACAATGAGAAGACCAAACCTAAGGATTATATGTATGGAAAAAAGTGAGGATTTACATCTTAAAGGCCCAGTAAATATCTTCAACAAAATTATAGATGAAAACTTCCCTAACTTAAAGAAAGAGATGCCCATGAACATACAAGTAGCCTACAGAACTCCAAACAGATTAGACCAGAGCAGAAATACCTCCCATCACATAATAATCAAAGCACCAAATGCACTAAACAAAGAAAGAATATTAAAAGCAGTGAGAGAAAAAGGTCAAGTAACATAAAGGCAGACCTATCAGAATTACACCAGACTTCTCACCAGAGACTATGAAAGCCAGAAGAGCCTGGGCAGATGTCATACAGACCCTAAGAGAACATGAATGTCAGCCCAGACTACTATACCCAGCAAAACTTTCAATAACCATAGATGGAGAAAACAAGGCATTCCATGACAAAAGCAAATTTACACTTTATCTTTCCACAAATCCAGCTCTGCAAAGGATAATGGGTGGAAAATACCAACACAAGGCATCAAACCACACTGTAGAAAAATCAACAAGGTAGTCTTTCAACAAACCCAATAGAAGATAGATACACAACCAGAATTTCACCTTTAACTAAGAAGATAACAGTAAGCAACAATCACTTTTCCTTAATATTTCTTAATATCAATGGTCTCAATTCCCCTATAAAAAGACATAGACTAACAGACTGGATACATAAACAGGAACAAACATTTTGCTGCATATAAGAAACCCACCTCAGTGACAAAGACAGTCACTACTTCAAAGGTTGGAAAGCAATTTTCCAAGCAAATGGTCCCAAGAAACAAGCTGGAGTGGCCATTCTTTTTGTTTGTTTGTTTGTTTTTTGTTTTTGTTTTGTTTTTTGGTTTTTTTGTTTTGTTTTGGTTTGGTTTTTTTTGGTTTTTTAGATTTGGTTTTTCGAGACAGGGTTTCTCTGTATATCTCTGGCTGTCCTGGAACTCACTCTGTAGACCAGGCTAGCCTCGAACTCAGAAATCCACCTGCCTCTGCCTCCCAAGTGCTGGGATTACAGGCGTGCGCCACCACCGCCTGGCTTGGAGTGGCCATTCTTATATCAGATAAAATTGGCTTTCAACCAAAAGCTGTCAAAAAAGATAAGGAGGGACACTTCATACTGGTCAAAGGAAAAGTCTGCCAAGATGAACTCTCAATTCTGAACATCTATGCTCCAAACGCAAGGGCACCCACATTCATAAAAGAAACTTTAATAAAGCTCAAATCACACATTGCACCCTACACAATAATAGTGGGAGACTTCAACACCCCACTCTCAAAAATGGACAAATCATGGAATCAGAAGCTAAACAGAGATACAGTTAAACTAACTGAAGTTATGGACCAAATGGCTCTAACAGATATTTATAGAACATTCTACCCTAAAGCAAAGGAATATACGTTCTTAGCACCTCATGGTACCGTCTCAAAAAGTGACCATATAATTGGTCACAAAACAGACCTCAACAGATACAGAAATATTGAAATTATTCCATGTATTTTATCAGATCACCATGGCCTAAGGCTGGTCTTAAGTGCAAACAAAAGCAATGGAAAACACACATACACATGGACCTTGAACAATGCTCTCCTCAATGATAGCTTGGTCAAGGAAGAAATAAAGAAATTAAAGACTTTTTAGAATTTAATGAAAATGAAGACACATCATACCAGAATTTATGGGACACAATGAAAGCAGTGCTAAGAGGAAAACTCATAGCTTTGAGTGCCTCCAAAAAGAGAAGGGAGAAAGCTTACACTAACATCTTGACAGTGCTCTTGAAAGCTCTAGAAAAAAGGAAGCAAATACTCTCAAGAGGAGTAGACAACAGGAAATAATCAAACTTAGGGTCAAAATCAACCAAACAGAAACAAAAAGAACTATACAAAGAATCAACAAAACAAGGAGCTGGTTCTTTGAAAAAAATCAATAATATAGATAAATCCTTAGCCAGACTAACCAGAGGGCACAGAGACAGTATCCAAATTAATAAAATCAGAAATGAAAAAGGAGACATAACAACAGAAACTGTGGAAATTCAAAAAACCATCAGATCCTACTATAAGAGCTTATATTCAACAAGGTTTGAAAACCTGGATGAAATGAACAACTTTCTAGATACATACCAGGTGCCAACATTAAAACAGGATCAGACAAACCATCTAAATAGTCCCATAAGTCCTGAGGAAATAGAAGCAGTCATTAATAGCCTCCTATAAAAAAAAAAAAAAAAAGCCCAGGACCAGATGGGTTTAGCAGGGAATTCTATCAGATCTTCAAAGAAGAGTTAATACCAATACTCTTCAAACTTTTCCATGAAATAGAAACTCAAGGAACACTACCCAACTCATTCTATGAAGCCACAATAACGCTTATACCCAAACCAAACAAAGACCAAACAAGGAAGGAGAACTTCAGACCAATTTCCCTCATGAACATTGATGCAAAAATATTGAACAAAATCCTGGCCAATCCAATCCAAGAATGCATCAAAACTATAATTCACCACGATCGGGTAGGCTTCATCCCAGGGATGCAGGGATGGTTCAATACATGGAAATCTGTCAATGTAATCCACTACATAAACAAACTAAAGCCGGGCAGTGGTGGCAAACGCCTTTAATCCCAGCACTTGGGAGGCAGAGGCAGGTGGATTTCTGAGTTCGAGGCCAGCCTGGTCTTCAGAGTGAGTTCCAGGACAGCCAGGACTACACAGAGAAACTCTGTCTTAAAAAAAAAAAAAAACCTAAAAGGAAAACAAAAACAAAAACAAAAAACCCCACATGGTCAGTTCATTAGATGCTGAAAAGGCTTTTGACAAAATCCAGCATCCCTTCATGATAAGAGTCTTGGAGAGATTGGGAATCCAAGGTCCATACCTAAACATAGTGAAAGCAATATACTGCAAACCAGTAGCCAACATCAAGTTAAATGAAGAGAAACTTGAAGCAATCCCACTAAAATCGGGGACCAGACAAGGCAAGTCCACGAGGGACTGACTGTATCCTGGGCAGATGAGCCTCTGACAGCTGGCTAGGTGGGGAATGAGGAGACCTGTGCCAAGCCCAGTCCCAATCTGTGTTCGGAGGCCCCCAGCCCTGGCCTCTCCTATCAAGTCTCCCATCCCCAGTGTGCAAAGGGCCTAGAGTCCCCTGTTTTGTTTGTGCCCCCTTTTGAGGGGGATCCATAGTTCTGGGACCTCCATAGAAGTACAAAACACTCAGACCGAAGCCTTCCCCTCCGTGCGAGGCAGCACACTCGGGGCCTCTGTTTTGAGCTCCCTGCCAACGTTTCCATTGATGAGTTCAGAGTGGGACCTGCCTTGACTTTGTTTGCACTTGAATGCCAAGATCCAGGTACTGTAGTGTTGGAAGGAGAAAATCTGAGGGAGGAACATACCTGTGAGGCAGGTCAAAGTGTCTTGAGGCCTTAATAGTACATTCTGGGCCATGCGTTCCCTGGGACCGAGTCTCTCCTGGCTCTTACATCTTTCAGAACTGTACCTTTGCCGCTTAGCTCCCAGGAGTGACCCACAACCCCTGGATCCTCGAAACTCTTCCTCAGGCTTGTAGCCTGGCATTCTCAATTTTATCTTCTTTGGAAATATGTCCTCGTCCCCCAATCTGACCTTAGTATGACTGTCTCTTGTGACTCTTGATGACCCAAGTAGATAGGATCTACCTTGGACATGGGGCAACCTTGTTGCCATTTGGTTCAAGTTAAGAGTGTCCTGTAGTGACTCGTGCATACCTTCAGGGCCTGGACCTGTAGCCTCTCATGGTCTAGTCTACTCGAGTATGGAGAACGTTCACATGTCAGCCTGCCTGTCCAGGAGCCCTTTCTCCTCCGCAAGCCTGGGTAGGAAAGATGCTCTGTGGGAAGAGGATGGCGTCCTGAATATATGTGCATTGCCGACATGAGCTTGGCGTGTCAAGGACTCATGGGAACCGCAAAATCTTTCCCTGCTTTGTGTGAAGATGTTGGCACCATATACAGAAAATACGCAATGCAGCTCCCTTCTCTGGGGTGTTCACAGCCCGAGTCTGCTCCCCTATAGAGGCGTTCTACGGACATCAGCTAGGGCTGCCTCCTTCAGCTATATACAATAACCCCCTCCTTGACTCAGGTGTCTGTAACAAACTCTCACCTTTCCGGGCTACTCAGGGATCTCCATGGGAGAGCCCAACCCACCTGATCCCAGCTGTATGTATGCCTGTCTGTGTCTGTCCTTTCTTCACTCCCTTGAGTGCCCTGCCAGGTTGACCCCAGAACTGTTCAGGTCTTGGCAGTTTTCTTTCCACCCCCACAGCGTTCCGGCTTCTCCACCTGCCAGTCAGGGTGACACCCTTGGGTCCCTTGGTACATGATCTCTGTTGGTTGCTGCGTGCACTAGACTTAGAAGCAGAGGTGACAAGTTCTTCTCTCCACAGGGCTTGGATGTGTTTCCAGAGAGGGACCCCCCTCTCCCCAGGGGCCTCTGCTGTACTCCAGGAGTACAAGGAGTCCTGTCTCTGCTGGCTTATTCTACCCCAGAGTTTCCTGCTGGGACCAAGCCCCAGCCTCCGGCAGGCTGTAGTCTCTGTACAGCTCCTGCTTGAGGCTAATCTCTTGTCTTTTATATCAGTTTTCCCACCTTAGTTGGAACACTGGGGGTTCTGGTCTAATGTAGAGGACATCCCTCCCATGGCTCCGATCTTAAGACAAGGTTAATAATTCAGCTCTGGTCTGATGTCAGAACAGTTTTTAGAAATGCCTCTGTTGAGTTGAGGAGAGCCATTTTTATGCTTACTCAGTTATTTTAAAGGTTTATTTTATTTGTGTGTGTGTGTGTGTGTGTGTGTGTGTGTGTGTGTATGGCTGCCTATGGAATACAGAGGAAGACGTCCGATTTCTTGGAACTGGAGTTACAGGCGGTTGTGAATCGTCTGCTGTGGGTGGTGGGAACCAAAGGCAGGACCTGTGGGAGAGCAGGGAGGGCTCTGTCCTGCGTGAAGTTCGTTATCAACATGATCCAACTTAGAGTGACCTGGGAGAGGGAACCTCTGTGCAAGGCTTGCCTCCATCAGATTCATCTGCTGCGGTGAATATCCAACCCAAATATGCCCCGGCAATGAAAACACAACTTAATTAGTATGACCACATGCTGTGTGCCTAGATTGGGCAGATCTACCACTACACTGCCATCTTCCCTGTCTATGAGACCCCTTAAAACTTGCAGTTTCAGCCTGGTGGTGGTGGCACACGCCTTTAATCCCAGCACTTGGGAAGCAGAGGCAGGTGGATTTCTGAGTTCGAGGCCAGCCTGGTCTACAAAGTGAGTTCCAGGACAGCCAGGGCTACAACACAGAGAAACCCAGTCTCGAAAAACCAAAACCAAACAACCAAAAAACCAAAAAACCAAAAACTTGCAGTTTCTCCAGGCCAGGTGCTTCTGCTGTTTTCCTTCTCCCTCCTCCTCTGTCACCCTCTCTTTCTCTTCTCACCCGAAACCTTCTTATCTTCCTGCCCAATCACCAGCTCTAGCCTTTATTTATAAAACAAGGTGGACAGCAGATTTATGGGAAATCACCTGAGTTCTGACTTGTTCGAAGCCCCTCACAGGAGAACGGAATTAGTATCAAATACAATTAGCCCCAGGGCTGTCCACAACAAGCGGCCATTTCTGTGAGAGGTTGCCCTGACTGGCGAGCGTTGTGGGAGGGCCCAGCCCACTGTGGGCGGCGCCATCCTTAGCCAGGAGCTCTGGGCTGTATGGAAAAGCTACCTGAGCATGAACCAGGGAGAAATCCAGTAAGCAGTATTCTTTTATGGTTCCTGCTTCAGTTTCTGCCTTCAGGGCCTGCGCTGAATTCCCTCCGTGATGGGTTGTGACCTGGAAGTCTATGCCAAAGAAATTCCCTCCTCCCCTACGTTGCTTTGGTTGTGGTGCCTAACACAGCAGCACCGAGCCAACTAGAACACGCTCTTGAGAGAAGATCCCTCTCTCCAGCCTTCATCCTTACTTTTTGAGCGCATCAAAGATGGGTATTGAAGCTGGGCGTGGTGGCGCACGCCTGTAATCCCAGCACTTGGGGGGCAGAGGCAGGCGGATTTCTGAGTTCGAGGCCAGCCTGGTCTACAGAGTGAGGTCCAGGATGACCAGGACTACACAGAGAAACCCTGACTCAAAAAACCAAAAATTAAAAAAAAAAAAAAAAGATGGGCATTGAATTGATCGTGTTCTACATTTTCTGTTTTTAAAAAAATGTGGTCGATGAATGCATGCGTGTGTGTGTGTGTGTGTGTGTGTGTGTGTATGCGTGGTCGATGAATGCATGCGTGTGTGTGTGTGTGTGTGTGTGTGTGTGTGTATGCACCGGGGCACTGAGTGTAGGTGTATACACACATAGGTGCGTGCACATGTGGAGGTTCAAGACTGCTATTTGGAAGCCTCCTGGGTGGTTCACTTCCCTTACTCAGTGAAGCAGGGAGTCTTAGTCAGACTTAGATCTTGTCATTTTTGTCTAGTCTCATTAGCCAGCTTGCTCTGGGGACCTCCTGTCACTACACTCCAAGGCTGGAATTACAGGTGGGATCATTTATGTGAGTGCTGGAGATCTGAGCTCTGGTCTTCATACTTGGGGCAAATGCTGGGCCGGTGGCACTCAACCTTCCTAACGCTGTGGTCCTTTAATACAGTTCCTCGTGTTGTTGCAACCCCTAACCGTAAGATTATTTTTGTTGCTACAACATGGCTGTAATTTTATTAACACTATGAATTGTGATGTAAAATCCATGTTTTCTGAGGGTCCTAGATGACCCCTGTGATAGGGTAGCTTACCAGTGATTCCTGAGGCTCCTCCCTGGGGTCTAGCAAGGGTTTCCATCATCATCTGTGCTGCCTCAGGTACAGGAGGCATGGCAGCGTATAAAAATATAAAAGGGACTGCTTGCTATGAGGTGCTCTCTGTCTGTCTCTCTCCACCCTTCTTTCTTTCCTCCTCTGTTCCCGTTTCTCTTTCTCTTCCTTCTTGGCTCCACCTCCCTCTGTCTTTACTGGTAATCCAGGTCCTCATTCCCCTCCTTTCCCCAACTAAACCTCCCTTATACCAGGTCTGTTGCATGGTGTGGTTTCTCAGGGGGGCACCGTGGCACGGGCCAGCTAGGTACCCCTGCCCGCCGCCTCATTGTATTTTATAGCATTGGTGTCGTGACTCAGATGGGCTAACCTCCCCACTGAGGGGTTAAGTCACACACACCGGGACCTTGGGACCCTGGGGCTCTATCCCTGGTCTGCCTGCAACAGGCTAGTTTGACCTCAAAGGGCTCTCGACCCATGTACCATCTCTCCAGTCTGATGGCCTGACTCTTCAAAATCACCTGAGATCCCAAGGCCTTGCGCGCCCAAGTCTCGGTCAAAGCCTGTGATGGGTTGGAGAGATAGCAGAGTCTTTAAGAGGTGGGGCCTGATGAAAGAAAGTGAGGTCACTGGGAGTCTTTCCTCGAAGGAGATATTGGGGTTCAGGTCTCTCCTTCCTCTCTGTCTCTCTCCTTCATGGCTGCCAACAGGTAGAACCTTTTTTTTTTTTTGTTTTTGTTTTTGTTTTTGTTTTTGTTTTTTTGAGACAGGGTTTCTCTGTGTAGTCCTAGCTGTCCTGGAACTCACTCTGTAGACCAGGCTGGCCTCGAACTCAGAAATCTGCCTGCCTCTGCCTCCCAAGTGCTGGGATTACAGGCGTGTGCCACCATGCCCGGCTAGAACCTTTTTTTTTTTTTTTTTTAAATCCCACTGATGTCCTGCTTCTTGAGAGGCATAAAAATTAATCCTGATACTTGCACCCCCCACCGAGGGCTTAGGTCACACACGCTGGGACCCTGTCCCCAGTCTGCAAGGCTAGTTCAACCCCAAAAGGCTTTCAAGCACTGGTTGAGAAAATTAACATGGCCACGCCCCCATGGGCCAATAGCTCTGAAGAGGCGAACCAAACCTTCCCTTCCTTTGAGCTGATTTTCTGAGGCATTTTGTCATGGTGAGGGGAAGCTGTCTCACATAGCAAAGTAGAGTGGTCTCCAAATGTTGCAGTTTAAGTGCTACTTGATGTTTTGCTTGACATTCTTATATGTGTATTTCAGGCAGTATTAATAAAAAGTTTCTTTCTTTTCTTTTTTTTTCTTTTAAGGCTTGATGATATAACATACTGCTGGAAACACCCAGACTTGGAGTTTTGATACTAAATTTCAATTTCTCTTTAGGGTTATTGTTTTTTTTTTTTTTAAATCTTGTACTAGTTCTTGCTAAGTTTTGCTTCTCAACTGGTTTTCCTGTCTTAGGTAAAGTCACTGAATTTGTGGGTAGGAAACTGTCTGTAGGACCTGTAGTGATAACACCTTTTTTTTCTTCTTTCCTGATCAGGCTAGCTATAGGGTTGTCAAATTTTGTTCCTTTCAAAGAGTCGACTGTTGACTTTGTTAATTTTCTCTGTTTTGCTCTAAATAAACATTAAATGTGGGCTGGAGAGATGGCTCAGTGGTTAAGAGCAACAATTGCTCTCCCAAAGGTCCTGAGTTCAAATCACAGCACCCACATGGTGGCTCACAGCCATCCATAGAGAGATCTGACGCCCTCTTCTGGAGTGTTCCAACAGTGTACTTACATATAATAAATAAATAAATCTAAAAAAAAAATAAATGTAAACTCCCTTTAAATGTTGTCCCAGCCTCTTCAGCAGCATCATAGTTTGGGTGATTTATTTTTTTCTTTTGTATCCCTAGGGATTGGACAGAGGGAAGCGCTGGACCACTGGGTTATATGTCCTGATTCTGTAGACGCTGATGTGCTCACTGATTTGTTATTTATTATTTAGAAGGATAATGGTTGGGGTTTTCTTTCATAGAATATCGTTAGTGGATTTGATTGGTTGTTAGATACCAGGTTTGGTTCTAGTCCTTTTAAATCTTTCAGCTCCACTTATGGTCAATGGGATGATGTTCCTTAAAAAACATGGACTCTGTAGTTGCCAGGAGTTATAGTCTATAAAGATTAGCTAGGTCATGATGGTTGGTAATATAAGTCATGTCAGTCATCGATTACTGAGAGCACGGAGTTGAACTCCCTAACAATAGTTCAAGACT
Organism: Apodemus agrarius; assembly: GCA_964023405.1. Lineage (NCBI taxonomy): Eukaryota > Metazoa > Chordata > Mammalia > Rodentia > Muridae > Apodemus > Apodemus agrarius. Next base: position 13,080,333 of record OZ030011.1, read on the forward strand.
CATGCATTTCCCCTGTAACCCGGCAGCTTTTGCTATAATATAAACCTGTTTATGCTTGCCATGACCCCTCTATCTTTACAAACAGGGCTGAATAGGCACTAATAAAACCCTGAACCTTGGCGATTCCTTATCTGATATTAGGATTATAACCCTGGCTTTAAAAGAGAACTATTTCTTTCATTTTATCCTCACTTTAAAAAAAAAAGATTTATTTATTTTATATGTGTGGATGCTTTGCCTGTATGCATGTCTGTGTACCATGTACATGCCTGGTGCCCAGGGAGGCCAGAAGGGGCACTAGCTCTCCCGAAAGTGTAGTTACAGGTGGAGATGAGCCACCATTCCGGTTCTGGAAACGAAACCCAGGTCTTCTGCATGAGCAGCCAGTGTGCTTGGCAGCTGAGCCTCCTCCTGTTCTCTGTCCTCACTGCTTAAGGACGTCAGCTATGCAGGCTTTAGTTGGTGTTGGTTTGGCTTCTGCAGTAGCTCTGAACACCTGCCTTTTAACTGTTCATCTGTGTGTCTCTCTCTTACGTGTGTTCTGATCCTGCTCTGGGTTCTTCGGGTTCCCCCTTTCTGCTTTCTTCTGGAAAGAACATGTTTTAGGGTTTTGTTTTATTCTATTGATTTTAGCTCTCCCTCTCCCTCCCTCCCTCCCTTCCTTCTTTCCTTCCTATTTTACATTTATGTACTTGTGTGTGCACACGTTTACTTGTATACATGTACCCTAAGTGCACGTGCAGAGATCACAGGAGTCAGCTCTCTTCCTCCACTGTGTGGGTTACAGGATTGGGCTCATGTTGCCAAGCCTGTGGCAAATATTCCTACCTACTGAGGAAGCTTGCCAGCACCACTAAAAACTCTCTCTCTCTCTCTCTCTCTCTCTCTCTCTCTCTCTCTCTCTCTCTCTCTCTCTCTCTCTCTGTATAGAATAGAGTTTATTCAGGGCAGAGGATGGGAGTTAATGGGGTAGTGGAGCCAGAGAAAGGCAGAGAGAGGGAGGGAGTAGAGAAGTGGAGGCCGGCCATGACCACATGGAGAGAGGGGGGAGGGGAGGAGAGCCCGAGAGGGGCAGAGAGAGGCTGAGAGGAATAAGAGAGAGTAAGAGCTGAGAGCTGAGAGCCACTAAAAACTCTTAATAGCCATTTTAGGGATAGGCTGCATCATTAATTTTAACCGTCTACTTAGAATGAAGAGATGTTCACTTAATGTAAGTGTAGAAATCTCACAGACAAACTCTCATCAAACTCTCATCCCATCACACCCGCCAAACACTCCCATTACACTCACATCACACTCACCACACACCCCCACACCTCCCTTACACTCGGTCACCTCCCATCATGCTCGCATCAGCTCCCATCACCTCCCACCATGTTTCATCATGCCCCATCATGTTTCATCATGCCCCATCAGGCTCCCATAATGCTCCGATCACGCTCCCATCTCACACTCATCTCACTCCCATCACACACCTATCACACTCCCATCACGCTCCAATCACACGCCCATCACGCTTTCATCACACTTCCATCACACTCCCGTCTCACACTCATCTCACTCCCACCAGGCTCCGATCGTGCACCCATTACTCTCCCATCACGCTCCCAATGCTTTCAACACTTCTATCTGTCCGTTTGCCGTGGTTGCCTCCAGTGTACCCCTGGGCATCTGGTATATCTGTCCTTTTAAATGTAAGTGGAAATAGGCTTTGTATTTACTACGTTTTATTATTGATTTCTCTCCGAAGATCTGAGTTCCTGGTGATGCTCCCCTGTTCGGCCTCACGTGTCCCTTTTAAATATTTATTTCTTAAGGCTGTAATATACATCATTTCCTCCCTCCTCTTTCTCCCTTCAGACCCTCCCATGCCCCTCCTTGCACTATTTCAAATTCATGACCTTTTTCATTCGTGGTTGTACAGAGGTAGATTGCGTGTACATTCTTAAATATATAAGTTCAACCTGCTCAGTCCTACAATGTTGCTTGTATATGCTTTCAGGCCGGCCGTTTGGTGTTGATAACCAGTTGGCGTGTGTTTTTGCAGGGAAGACGATTCCTCCTGCTCAGGCATCCCTTAGCTGTCTGTAGATCTTTGTGCAGAGCTGAGGCCTCATGACTTTTCCCCTCTCCACATCAGCGTGCCAATCTGTGTCCCGTCGCTCAGCTCATGCTCAGGCAGTCACCTGGGCAAGACTTAGTGGGTGTGGCTTCTGACATTCCTAGGAGACACAGTCTCACAGTAAGCCCCGGACCCTCCAGCTGGCACGCCATTTCTGCATCCTTTTCCTAAGATCCCTGAGCCTTAGGTTTGGGAATTGTGTTGTGGATGTGATCAGTGGCGTCTAGGACTCTGCGTTGTGATTGGTTCTGGTTTTCTGTCATGGTCTCTGTTTATTGAAAGAGAGGTTGCCTTGATGGGGGGGGGGGGTGAAAACTACACTTATCTCTGAGTATAAACACAAATATTTAGAAAGTAGTTAGGGGCTAGGCAGGTTTGGTAGAGCAGTGGTTGTAGGTTCTCCTCTAAAATCCATGACTTCCTGGCTAGATTTCCAGAACAGGGCGTGATGTCCCTTCTGTCTGGTGAGTCTTAAGGGCAACTAGAGAACTGTTGGCTACCACCAACGGCTGAGTGTCACCACTGTACACTCGGGGGCATTATGCCATGCTGGGGTTGCTGTGAGTTTTAGGTGTCGTAGCTTAGGACGACTGTTGGTCGCTTCCGTCCCTTGGCGGCTTGTGTGGTGTCTTCTTGCTTCAGGAGAGCTAGCCCTCAGGGAAGGAGGCTTTCAAATCAGTTCCAGCTCAGGGGACCCTGGGCCCTGGGTCTAAAGTACATGATGTCAGCAGTAAAGACTGACTTTCTGTCTCTGGACGGGGGAGGGGGCTTTGGGGGTGAGGGAAAGGGGCAGTCAAGGGCATTAGCAACAGACTGTAATGTTTTGGGGGGGGGGTCTCTTGGACAAATCGACCAACAACTTAAAAGAGGGCTCTCATGCCTGGATTTTGATGGGGGAAGGCTTCAGCTCTTAGAAGAGGGATCATTGTCAGCCCAGATGGGGACATTTCATTTAAATGATACATGGGTACCTACACACAGACTTTCGTGTATTACGAGTAATTTTAGCTTGGTAGTTAATAGAATGTTTCCTTATGACCTTTTCAGACATCCTTACTGTACTTTATCACCTCCTTCCTCCTGCGCTTTTCTTCCCTCTCCCTAATCAGAGCTCCCTCCTTCACCCACTCCTCACCAATAAGGATTCAGATTACGCATACCCTGACGGCCCCCTCTGCTCCCCTGTCCCCACCTCAGCATTGGTCTCTTCTGAGATCTCCATAGTAGAGCAGGTGCAGTGGGTGTGGGATCTATTCCCTTTTGCCTTCTGAATGCCCTCATGGCACCTGGGTTAAGGGGATGACTGAACCCACGCTTGCACCATCCAGGCAAGCGCTCTCCCGCCGGGCTTCCCGCCTCAGTCTTCCTTTACCTTTTCTTTTGAGACATCGTCTCACTAAGTCACCCAGTCTGGCTTTAGACTCCTTTGTGGCCTTGGAGCTGGTGGTCTATTGGCCTCAGCGTTCTGAGTAGCCGGGACAATGGGCGGCTAGTACCCAAGGCCGAGGGTCACCTTTATTATTGAAAGATATTTTCTTTGGGCATAGAGTTCTGAGTTGAAACGGTTTCCCTTTGGCATCATGAAGGACAACCATCTTTTCCTGGTTGGGTTGGGGATTGAACTGGGGCCCCTATAGAGGCTCTGAGCCTCTTGGCTTCTCTCAGAGTGGGTGGTCCAGATTACCCTTTTGGGGGTCTAACTGCTCTTTCTATCGGCTATTCTAGGTGTCCCCAGTTCACTTTAGGGATCTGGTTGCTGCTTGCTCTGTGTAGCAGTGTCTTTGTTAGAGCTTCTATTTCTGTGGCAAAATACCACGACCATAAGCAGATTAGGGAGCAAAGAGTTCATTTCAGCTTTGGGTTCCCTATTACACCCATCACTGAGGAATGTCAGGGCAGGAAGCGGAGGCCACGGAGGAGTGCTGCTCACTGACTTGATCCTCCTGGCGTGCTCAGTTTGCTTTTTTTCCACACTCCAGGACCATCTTCCCACGGGTGGCACCACTCACAGTGTCACACACCTGCCTCCAGGCCTGTGGCATGGAAAGGTGGTTTTTCCTCCACAACAATTCCTCCTTCCCAGATGACCCAAGCTTGAGCCCATTGAAGTCAACACTTGCCAGCACAGCGTGCCTTTTCAGTTACTCTCTATTCTGTGTGGGGCCTGCTCTTTGAATCCTTAATTTGTTATCTTTTATTGTATTTAGGGAACCAGCTCACTGTTACCTCTCTCCTTACACAGTCTCCCCCATTTTTCTCTTTCTTTCTTTCTTTCTTTCTTTCTTTCTTTCTTTCTTTCTTTCTCTTTTTCTTTTTCTTTTTTTTTGGTTTTTCGAGACAGGGTTTCTCTGTGTAGTCCTGGCTGTCCTGGAACTCACTCTGTAGACCAGGCTGGCCTCGAACTCAGAAATCTGCCTGTCTCTGCCTCCCAAGTGCTGGGATTACAGGCGTGCGCCACCACGCCTGGCTTCTTCTTTTTTTCTTTTCTTTTCTTTTTTTTTTTTTTTAAGATTTATTTATTTATTATATGTTAAGTACACTGTAGCTGTCTTGAGACACTCCAGAAGAGAGCATCAGATCTCATTACAGATGGTTGTGAGCCTCATCTGATGGTTGCTGGGATTTGAACTCAGGACCTTCGGAAGAGCAGTCGGTGCTCTTACCCACTGAGCCATCTCTCCAGCCTCGCCTCCCCCTTTTTTCTTTCCTGCTCCGTTTTCATCTGTGTCTGGCCTTTTCATCTCTCTTTGCTTCTTCTTCCTCCTGTTCTCTGTGGTCCAAGCTCAATAGCTCTTATTGATTGATTTTGAAGCTCACTGACTCTTCTTCCAATTCCGTTACAATTAATGAACCCACATCGACGCAGCACCCTTAGTCAAGGCCTACAGTTCGCTCACACTTCATTAACTTCCGCTGCCCCATCTTCCCGCCAGGAATGTATTCTTCCCAGTCTGGATCTTTTGCAGCCTTCTCTTGTCTGTGACCTCTACGGCACTGCTGAGGGTGTGGCCAAGTGTTCTGGGGAATGTCCCTAAGCTGGGAAGAAGCCCGCAGAGTTCATGTGTGTTCTTCTCATTCTCACCTGCTCTTAACATGAATGACTGCTGCTGGTGTTTACGGGATGCCGCCCTCATAAAACCTTCCCACGGAGCCATATGGAAGGTCATCATTATATACGTTCAAATTGATGGAGTAGGGGGTCTGCTCCGTAAGACTGTGTAGCACTCACATTCATGGTTTGACATTCTCTTGCAAGAGAGAATCTATCTTCTATCTGTCTGTCCACCCACCTCTTATCTATCTATCTATCTATCTATCTATCTATCTATCTATGTCTTATTTATATCACGATGGATTCATAGATATTTCACTTTATAGTCTGGATTACAATTCAATAGTAGCCATTTGACTGCTAAAAGATCTCATTTATTATTTTAAAGTCATTGTTGTGTATTTTATAGTTTCATGGTGGGTCATTGGTGGCCCCTGCTGTTGTTGGTCTGTGTGACCTTTTGGTATATCCCCATCATTTCTTCTCCTTAGTGCTTCCTAAATAAATGTCTGCCAGGCTCATCTTGAGTATTTCCTGCCCTGATTCTGGAAACATTTCCCCAGGGTGCATTGGCTGTTTTCTATGGAGGATGACTTTAGGAACCAGGATCTGGATCTGGAGTCCAGTATTGCTCCTGAGCCCTCTCGGCTGGCAGGGAGGAGACATGGATATAAGGGCACAGGAACCCGAAGATGTGCACACATCTACACATGTTCCTGTCCACAGCCATCTGCACAGACACCAGGCATGAATAGGTGCAGGTGTCATCAACTTCATCGCTTATCCATAAATCCTCAACCCATCGGGAGAGCCTGGAGTCTACCATCTACCATCCATGTCTAATCCCACCGCACACGGATCGGAACATCCAGGTTATTAACCCATACCATGTGTTGCTGACTCCGTGAGATGTGCGGTTCCTCCTGTTTCCCACCCGCCTTCTCTGTTCTGCGCGCTTGTGTTAGAATGAAGTCTCTTACTGTAGTATCCATGCCTACTCAGAACTCTTTGAACTCCTAAATGTTTTTTTTTTTTAAATTTGGATATGTTAAACTTTTAAAAAACATATAGTTCATCTGTATTTAGGCACATGTGTCTGTCTGTGTGTATCTGTGTGAGTATACATGCACGTCTGAGTGCAGTGCTCTCACAAGCCAGCAGGTGGCGTGGGATCCTTTGGAGCTGGAGTGACAGGCGTTTGTGAGCTGCCTTATGTGGGTGTCGGTTGGGCCCTCTGCAAGAGCAGAATACATTCCCAACCACGGAACCACCTCTCCAGCTTAGAAGTTTTGAACTTCGATCAAGTCGAGTTTGCAAGTTTTTCACGAATCCAGCTTAGGATGCTGTGTTTAAAAGATCATCATCAAATCCAGGATCCCCTGGGATTTCTGTTGTTTCCTTCTGGAAGTTTGGTAGCTTTAAAGTTGGCTTACAATCCATGTTGAATTAGTTTTTGTGGAAGATGTAAGGTCTGTCCTTAGCTGATGCTTCCTCCTCTTCCCTCTCCTCCTCCCCCTCCTTCCTCCTCCCCCCCCCTCATTTCCCCTCTCCTTCCAACTTCTCTTTTGCCTTCTCTGCATATCCCTCAAAGCTTAGTCCTGGGACCCTGGCTAGGGGTCACAGGGAGGTGAGGAAAAGCAGACACTAAAGAAATGACCCACACAGAAAAGCTGGGCTCGGGTGGGCTGTGAACACTGGTGGACTGGCACAAATGACCACAACCACCCAGGACCTCAGTGTGTTTCTTAGGTCCAGTGCAGGAGGACGTCTCCATAGGAGGTCTCTGTAGGTGAGCAGTCTCTAGCCGCAAACGTTCAAGACGAGGAAGTCAAGACGAGGAAGCTAGTTTTTGCACACACAAGTCAATGCCTATAAGAACTCATACCCGGACCAGAGGAAGGCTTTGCCCGTTTCCCATGGGTCTTTTGCTAATTCCCCATGAGTTTCAAGGCCTTGGTCTCTGACATGGCCTTGCTCATGTCAAAGTACACACGTTCACGCAGGGCTTCTTCAGCTCCCACACTCCTTCTTTCTCCTCTTCTGAGACTCACCCTCTTCCTGCTCCTTCCTGCCCTCCACCCCTTCTCCTTTCTTCTTTGCAAATGAGTCTGATTTAGTTCTCCGGCACCTTCCGAGAGAACAGCACTCAAATTCTAATGGACCACAGCGGGAGATCATCTGGCTGCATTCCTGCGGGTCTTGCCCTTCGTGCTCCCCCTGCTCTATTGATCTGTTAGCCTCTTCTTTCCCCACTGCAGACACCTTATAGTAAGTCTTAGTGCCATTCCTGGGACTGTTTTTTTTTTTTTTTTTTTTAAACCAAGAACGCTCTGGCTCTTGTGGCCTTTTGTCTTTTCAATCAACTTTAGAATCAGTTTGTCAATATCTACACAATGGCGGCCCGCTGAGATGTTTTCTGTTTGCAGTTGCATGGAATCTGCGGGTAAAAATGAAAAGAATATTGAGCATGTATGAGCACAGAAGAGACCTCTGCTCATTCGGATATTCTTTAGTTTGATTTTTTTTTTTTAATTAGAGATTTGTAGTTTTCTGTGTATAGATCCTAGTGTGTTTTGTCAGATTTGTTCCTGAGTATTTCATTCTTGGTGCTATCATAGATGATATTATACCTAAAATTTTAAGTTCCAGGAGTTTATTGTTGGCTCATAGGAAAGCCACCGGCTTCTGTGTCTGAGTGCTGCACTCTCGACCCTGCTATGATTGCCTGTAGCTCTTCAGGTCTGTGTCTGTGCCCGTGTGTGGATTTGTTGGAATTTTCTTTATAGGTAACTATGTCAACTCCGAGGAAAGACGATTTTATTTCCTTCCTTCGGGCCTATTGTCCTTGTGTTTCCTTTTCCTATTGTACTGGCTGAGGCCTCAGTGTGCCCTGGGTTAGGGGTGTGGCAGCGTCCTTGCCACATCTTGCTCTCACAGTGCCACACCGTTGAGTTTGACGTCAGCTGTCGGTGTTTGCAGGTACTTCACAGTGAAGCTGAGGAACTTCCTTCCCTTTCTAGTTTGCTGAGAATTAAAACAAACAAACAAGCAAGCAAATGGATGTGGGGTTCTCTAAAATGTCTTTTCTGTAGTTGATAGGATCATGGGGTTTCTGCTCTTTATGCGGCTGTCTTGGTAAATTACATTAATTGATTTTCAAACGTTGACTCAGTCTTGTGTGTTCTTTAAAAAAAAATACTACATTTATTGTATATGTACTTGAGTGAGTGTTTGTGCATGTGCGTGTGTGCCTGTGTTTGTGCATTTATGTGTATATGTGTGTGCATGCACAAGTTTGTGTGTGTGCATGGATGTGTGTGTGTGTCTGTGCACACATGTGTCTGGGCACACAAGCATGCAATCCTGCATGTGCCACTGTGTGTGTGTATGTGTGTGTGTGTGTGTGTGTGTGTGTGTGTGATAAAGCAAGGAGTCAGTTTTCTCCTGTCACTCTGTGGGATCCAGGAATTGAACTCAGGGCATGTTGAGACTGTTTAGTTTTTCCGGTGTGAATTATGGTAGATTATGTCTCTCACAGAATTGGTACATTTCATATGCACCTTTAAATTAAAGCATGGAATTGTGGGTAGATCTGTTTCTTGGCCTCTTACCAGCCCTGGCCCCCTTGGTTCTAAACTCTCATTTCTGATGTCAATCATTTTATACCTTCTCTCAGCCTTTCCTTCGCTAGCTGTGTGAGAATTTTCATCCATTTTATTGATCTTTCAAAAGGACCAGCTTTTGCTGATTATTTTCCTCCTTTTAATGCTATTTTTGACTTCATTGATTTTTTTGCTCAACTTAGGATGATCTCTCTGAGCCTACCTAAAGAGATATGTTTAGATTGTGGATTTTAGGTTTCTCTTTTTATCTCTAGAGAATTTAATTTATTTGGATTTATTAAAATCACATTTATGGTATGCAATATGTAGTTCGAAAGTATGTATACACTGTGGGATAGCTAAATAGAGCTGGCCGACGCATGCCTTATTTCACATACGTGTCATTTATTTGTGGTGAGAGCGATTAGAATCTATTGTTACCAGTTTTCAAGAACACAAAATGCTGCCATTAGCCAAAGTGGCTGCGTTGGTGGGCCATCGTGACGGCCATGCCACATCTGAAAAATCCACTTCTTCCATGCTTATACTCAGTCTTCCCTTTCTCCCTTCACCCCCTCTGGGCCATGGAGGGCGTGTATGCGTTTCTGATGCCTCTCCAAGGCTGAACACTCATGATTTATTCTCAGCAGGCCGACTGGCTAAGAACGCCGGTAATTGTAAAGGTAGGAAATGTGCCCTGAGTTTACAGGTCATCCTTGCTCAGGGACCAGGCTGATCTCCGTAACATCACAGTTCTACTTTATGTGCTGCTGAGGTGAGCCTCCTGCTACAGCGTTGGTTCGCGGTGCCCTGTGGCCGGGAAGGCTGAACACTTTCCTCATGTATTTACTGACCACGGGCACCGGTCCTTGAGAGACGTGCTTATTTCTCCGTTTACCAGTTGTGTTATTTGTTCTTCTGGTTTGGTTAAGTTTGAGTTCTTTGAGTAGTCCGGATATTAACTCCGCCACATGAATAGCTGGCAAAGGTTTTTCTCCCACTCCTTAAGCCGCCTCTTCATGCTGGTAATTGCTTCCTGTGTTTTAAATTTGATTCGACTCCATTTGTCAGTTCTTGCTATTATTTCCTGGACTCTTGGAGTTCTTTTCAGAAAGCCCTCATCTTCAAGCCTTTTCCTCCCGCCCTCCCCAAGTTTGAAGTCTTACATTAAAGTCGTTGATGTATTTTGAATTGATTTTTATATTGGGTGAGAGATGGGAATCTGGTTTCCTCAGGACCAGGAGAAACTGTCTTTTCTCCAACGCCCGTTTGACTTCTTTGCCGAGCATCATGCCAATTGTTAACAGCAGGTTTATTTCTGGGTCCTCTATTGTATTGCATTTGTCTATATGCTTATTTTTTTATTGTTTGAGAATTTCATATGTGTTTATCATGTGTTTTAATTTAATTTTGTGTAATCCCCTCCCCATTTCTAATCTTCCAATTCTTTTCCACCACTTCCCATCCCAACTTAATGTTACCTCTGTTTTTAATAAAGCCTTCTGAATCCACACCTGTATGTGCATTGGTGTCGAGTCCTCGACTGAAGCATGATGGTATCTACTCAGGGACCACATCTTTGAAGAAAACCGACTCTCCCTCTTCAGCAGCCGTCAATGTCAATAGCTACTCAGCTAGGGGTGGGACTTCACGCCCACTCTGCCCTGTCCATGGTGGATGCAAACGATATAAGAAGGCAAAATTGCATGCCCCTGTCCTTTGTGTATCATCTTCTGTCAAACATGAATAAGTAAATCTAATCATATATAAAACATATTATAATAAGCCCTGTGGGGAGCAGGTATGGTGTAGACGTTCCATTCAGACCTCATCACCCCATACTCTTTCACGTTTGCGTGGACCAAAATTTCCAGGATTTCCGCCTTAGTCTCTATCCATTGCTAAAAGAAGTGTATTTGATGAGAGTTGAGAAATGTATTAATATATCAGTACTAATTATATTAGGGACAGTTGAATGATGGTAGCAGTTCTCTCCTTGGGCCTATGACCTAGCTAGCCATGGGTCCTTGGCCACTTAACAGTACCAGCCATGTTGCATGGTTACGTCTTGTAGAGCAAGCTTTAAATACAACCATAAAGTGGTTGATTAATCCCATAATACTTGTGCCACTGTTGTGCCAATGGGTGTCCCTTGGCAGGCCAGTCATTATTGTAATGCCCAGGATTCACACTGGGTAAGATTGTTCAGTTCTTTTCTCCACTGGTAGCATAAATAACACCTTCCAGTGCCAGGAAGGCTATCCAGAAGGTATGAAGCCTCCAGGCCGGTACCCACTGGCTTCCTCCACATCCTATGACTCGAGCATTCTCTTCAGCAACAGGGTCTTACTGTCCACGCTCTGGAGGGCAAGCAAGTTCACTGGTAATGGCCTGTGTCTTAGTTACTTTTCTATTGCTGCGATGAAACACTGCAACCAAGGCAAATTATGAAAGAGCGTTTAATTTGGCTTATGGTTCCAGAGAGTTAGAGTCCATGACTTAGGTGTGAAGGCATGGTGTCAGGAAAACCCGAGAGCTCACATCTCAAAGAGCAAGCAGGCAGCCGAGAGGCACACTGGGAACTGCAGGAGGCTCTTGGAACCTTGAGCGGCCCAGGTGACACACCTCCTGGGACAAGGTCATACCTCTTAATGCTCCCCTAACAGTCACCAACTACTGCAGAAAGTTTCCTAAAATATATACACAAAGCGAAAGAGTTTGAATGGAGTTACCCTGTAATGAGTGGGACTCTATCCTAACAAGACACCACATGCTAGCAGATGGTGGTGTGAACTGAGACCCATGATCAGAGTGTTCTACCCTAAGTGGGACAGACAGACGCATCACGTCCTTCTCTACATTGCGGGGGAGGGCAAGAGGGGGTTTTTGTGAAGAGGGGGCAGAAAGATGGGCAGGGCTAGAGGTGGTGGATGGCTACAGGGAAACACTGGGACCTTTTTTTTTTCAAACACAGCAAGGAAGTGGTACGTATGTACAGCATACACAAGACTTGTGTGAGCTCATGCTAGCCCAAATCCCAGCATGCAGTGGGTAGGTGGGTATGAAGTCTCACCTTTAGCCAAGGAGCTTTTGACAAAAGATACATGCTGGGAGAGGAAGAGTCAGTTTTCTTTAAGGATGTGGCCCCTGGCTGATTGCTGTGCTCAGTGGAAAGCCACACATCCAAGAGGATATGAGCAGCACAAGTTGCATGTGATGGTTTTTCTCCTCTTCCTCCTCCTCCTCCTCCTCCTCCTCCTCCTCCTCTTCCTCCTCCTCCCCCCTCCTCCTCTTCTTCTTCCTCTCCTCCTCCTCTTCCTCCTCCTCCTCCTCTTCCTCCTCCTCCCCCCTCCTCCTCTTCTTCTTCCTCTCCTCCTCCTCTTCCTCCTCCTCTTCCTCCTTTCCTCCTCTCCTCCTCTTCCTCCTCCTCTTCTTCCTCCTCCTCTCCTCCTCTTCTCCTCCTCCTTTCCTCCTCCTCTCCTCCTCTTCCTCTCCTCCTCCTTTCCTCCTCTTCCTCCTCCTCTTCTTCCTCCTCCTCTCCTCCTCTTCTCCTCCTCCTTTCCTCCTCCTCTCCTCCTCTTCCTCTCCTCCTCCTTTCCTCCTCCTCTCCTCCTCGTTCCCTCCTCCTCCTCTCCTCCTCTCCTCCTCTCCTCCTCCCCTCCTCCTCCTCTCCTCCCCTCCTCCTCCTCTCCTCCCCTCCTCCTCCTCTCCTCCTCTCCTCCTCTCCTCCTCTCCTCCTCTCCTCCTCGTTCCCTCCTCCTCCTCTCCTCCCCTCCTCCTCCTCTCCTCCCCTCCCCCTCCTCTCCTCCTCTCCTCCTCCTCCCCTCCTCCTCCTCCCCTCCCCTCCTCCTCCTCTCCTCCTCCTCCCCTCCTCCTCCCCTCCTCCCCTCCTCCTCCCCTCCTCCTCCCCTCATCCTCCCCTCATCCTCTTCTTCTCTTCCTCTCTTTCTCTCCTCCTCCTCTCCTCCTCTCCTCCTCCTCGCTTCCTCTCCTCCTCCTCCTCCTCCCCTCCTCCTCTCCTCCTCCTCTCCTCCTCTTCCTCCTCCTCCTCTTCTTCTTCTTCTTCTTTCTTTCTTTCTTTCTTTCTTTCTTTCTTTCTTTTTTCTTTTCTCTTCTTCTTCTTCTTCTTCTTCTTCTTCTTCTTCTTCTTCTTCTTCTTCTTCTTCCTTTTCTTTAGATTTTGAGACAGTTTCTCTGTGTAGCCCTGACCATCCTGGAACTCACTCTGTAGACCAGGCTGTTCTTGAGCTCAGAAATCTGCCTGCCTCTGCCTCTTGAGGACTGAGATTAAAGGTGTGCACCACCACTGCCCAGTTGATGGTCTTCTTTAAAAAAAAAAAAAAAAAAAAAGAGGACTCGAAATTGGTTGGATGTGGATGTGGGGTTGGATTTGGGAGGACTTTGGGGAGGGAATGAATATGTTTATGATATGTTGTAGGAATTTCTGAAAGAGCTAACACAAATGAGGGGGGAAATCAAGTAGGTCTTCATAGGGCTTGGGTGAGCAACTCAGCTCCACTCAGTTCCACTGTGAGCTTTGGACCTCAGCTCTGGGAGCCAGGCCACTGTCTCTGGCTCACTGGCTGGTGGCCCAAGGATATGTGCAGATAAAGAGGCAAAGGGCTCATTCTACCTGGGTATAAAAGTTAGAACCCAGGGCAAGGGCTCCACATCCTCACAACCCAGAAAGCCTGTCGTCACAGCTGCCCCCATGGCAGCTTCCCATCCTTTGGTCTTCCAGGCATGGGAAAGAGGGCTGCTCTCACGGCAGGAAGTTCTGCTCCAGGTTGTGAAAGAGACAGTCCTGTATCCCCATGTCACAGCTGGGGAAACTGAGGCTCAGGAGTGAGGGGCTCCTCAGCTGGAGAACAGCCCACAGTGCGGAAGGGTGTGGGCCCTCCTCTGACTCTTCTCCCCAGGCAGGGGCGGGCTCGGTGCCAGCCTGGGTCCTAGAGCCCTCCCCTATTTGGCCTCTCAGCCATATTTTGTTCACCTCTGTCTCCTTGGGTTTCTCACCAAGAAGAGAGTCCCTGACCAGGATGGGCAAGGGCATAGTAGCCATCGTTTCTGCATGATGCCCTTGGGAGAGCTGTAGGTGTGTCAGCAGGAGAGCAAGACCTCTGTCCCAGGCAGTCAGAAGCAGCGACCTTGGTGCGGAAGGAAAATCAAAGAGACATAAGGATTAGCACTGAGAGGAGAAGGGCATGGGGGATGGGGGAAGGATTGTGGAAAGGGGTGACTGGGAGGCGGCAGTGAGTGGGATGTAAATCGAATAAGTAAAAAAATATAATAATAAAAAGATTAGCGGGTGATTAGGGCTCAGTGGTGTACACCTTTAATCTCTGTACCCACGCATCGCTCTCTGAATCTTTGTTCGGGGACCTAAGCACTTGGAAATCCTCTCTGGCCTCCTGTAACATTGGAGAACACTCTCTCCAAGTGTCCCTTCAGCTGTGAACTTGGGGTCAGGATGCCTCTCAGGGGCTGTCCTAAGGTGCTTGTGAATTATTCAGGGGGGTTAATTTGGTCTGAGATTCTGTTGGAGGGGGGCTGGGTGAGTGGCATGTTTGGGTCAGCCACCATCTAGGGAGAAGTGACTTTATTCCCAAGGCTGGCTCACCCTTGCACACACAACCTCTTGCACACTGGAGGCTTGAGAGGCGCATCCGAGGCCTGGTGTCTCCAAGTGGAACCCGGGGTTTGCATCACTCTTCACACGCTGTCACTGTGATAATGACCCAGTGCAGAAACTCCCTCACTTGTGGGTTTACATCCAGTTAAACCCGGCATAGGCAGAACGTATTGCAAGTGGGAGATGCTTAGGATACCTCCGAGTGCCCTGGTTTAGTCACAGGAGACTTTGGGACAGATGGGCTTGTAGTTTGTGGTCATCCCCCAGTATCAAGAGAGAGCACCGCACCCACATCCCTAACCCAAGAAAATCCCCAAATTCAGGATCACAGTGCATCTTACCACAGCCATCAGAACTCAGCGGCTGGTTCCCCCCCCCCCGTTCCCCCCCCCCCCCGCCCCGTGGTGAGCGATGCTCTTGCCCCCTTCTTGCCCCCTTCTGCGGCCATCCTCGGGCTGTTTCCTGGGCCAGGGGCTTCACAATAGGAACACCAATGGCAGGTTAGTGTTCCCTTTCTCTCTCCCTCGCTCCTCCCTCTGACTCCCCAGAGTCAACCCAGTGCCAAGGGGCTCCAGGCTCTGGAGCTATGATTCCCCGCCCTGTCCCCCCCATCCCCCCTCCCCCCCCCTCGCGGGGACACTGACTAAAATCCCAGCTCAGCTTTTCTCCTTTTCCCTAACCTAGAAATGCAGTTGCCTGACAGGAGCTAGTCCCAGGGATGCAGAGGAGAAAGGTTCATTCTTGATGGGCCTTACCGGCACCAAGCCTGGCAGTGCAGGGGCCTAACGGGTGCCCGAGGCTCTGGGGACCGAGCTGCATGCCCTGTCCTCTCCACTCCCTGGCTCGGGGTTCACATGCCAGTCAGAACCTCTTTGCCTGCTCCCTCCTTTGGGTAGGCTGAATCTTATAATTAGACCTCCGCTCTGGTTTTTGCTTTGGCTGCTAGGGAACTCTGGGCTTAAATCAAAGCCTGATTTTAAGAACTGGACTTATCACTTTTCCCCTGTTATTGTTTTGAGTCTTTTTTTTCCTTCTAATTCCACTGTTTCTGACCTCATCAATGAGTGAAGACATACTCACATAAAGCCCATAGTCACCTATTTTCAAGATGCGAAAAATTTCAGGCCCTCGTAGGTTCTTCTGATGATCCAAAGAAGAAGAGGCCTGGGCAGGAGAGACTGGTGGGTGGGTGCCGTGTTATTGGTGGCAAAGATCCCACCATGCTGTGTCTCCCTGTTGAGTCTTCGTTGTATTCCTTTGCAATGCTTAGGAGCAGAACCAGGGATCCTACCTGGAAGTCTTGGGGACAGCAGATGCACACTTCTGGACTCCCTTCACTGTGAGGGCTAGCCTCGGCTACCGCATGTCACAGAAGGCATGGGAGTCAAGTCTTCCTCCACAGCCTTCTTGGCCCCAGTTGTTCACCTTGATTGCCAACTTGATCAACAGTCAGGCACGCCCCCGGGGAAATCTGTGAGGACTTTTCCCAGGAGGATTACCTGGAGGGCTGAGGACCGACTCTCCCTCAGAGGACACGGTACCTTCTCGTGCTGGTGAGTATTTGTGATGATTAGCTTTAATTGCCAATTTGATGTAACTCAAAATCACCCGGGATGAGAAGCTCAACAAGAAATTGTCTGCTTTGGGAGATTATCTTGATTAAGTTAATTGGTGCAGGAAGACCCAGTCCACTGTGGGCTGTGCTGTTTTCTAGGTGGAATCTTGACCTGTCGAAGAGTGGAAAGCTACAGTTGAGTGCAAACAACAGAACAGGTATGACTGTCTCTAAATTTTTTTTTTCAGATTTATTTACTTGACATATATGAGCATTTTGCCTGCACATGTGCACATGTACCAGGTGTATACCTGGTGCACAAAGTGGCCAGCAAAGGGCATCAGATCCCCTGGGACTACAGTTATGGATGGTCACAAGCAATCTGGGCGCTAGGAACTGAACCTTGGTCATCTGCAAGAGCAATAAATGCTCGAAACCGTTGAATCACCTCTCCAGCCACTTTTGTTTTTATTTTATGTGTATGAATGTTTTGCTTGCATGTATGTCTGTGTACCCTGTGCATGCAGTGACTGTGGAGGTCAGAAGAGGGTGTCTGATCCCGCTGGAACTGGGGTTACAGATGGTTATGAGACACCATGTGCATGCTGGGAGCGGAACCCAGATCCTGTGGAAGAACAGCTGGTGCTCTTAACCCCTGAGCCATCTCTCCAGACTCAAACGCATCTGTTTCTGTCTTGATGGTGGATATAGTGTGACTAGCTGTTTGAAGTTCCTGCCTTGACTGCACCCCCCTGACCCCTGGGGATGAGCGGTGGGGACTCAGAACTGTAAGCTGAAATGATCTCCTTTCACGTCTGTGTGGTTTCCCTGTCAGAGCGTTCTATAGGAAGCTAGACTAGGACCGAGTTTATCTCATTGCTGCTGCTGCTGCTGCTGCTGCTGCTGCTGCTGCTGCTGCTGCTGTGAGAATTTCGCTTCTTCTGGAGTGGACTGAAGACCAGAGTCTCCCAGGAGTCCTCCAAGCCTTCTGCACTAGATTCTTCACACCCTCTCCAGTCACTGCCTCTCCAGTCACTGTTAGACTACCCAGACCTCATTACATATTCCAAGCTAATACATCCTCTATTTAAAAATACTTATTTTAAAATTTTGTGCATGTGTGTGTGTGTGTGTGTGTGTGTGTGTGTGTCTACACATGTGTGAGTGCAGGTGGCTGCAGAAGGGGTATCAGATCTCTTCGAGCTGGAGCTGTGGGGGCTTGTAAAGTGCCTGATGGGAGTGTAACAAAGTGAACGGTGAACCTCTGTAAGAGCAGTGAGTGCTCTTGACTGCTGAATCACCCCTCAGCTTCACACGTATATGATGTATATGCATATAGGTATATATGAACGAATCAGAATGTTCTGTATGCACAATTAATATATAATACACAATAGAATATAACATAAAATATATAGTGTATAATATGTAATATATAAGATACAATATACTATACAATATACAATATATTATACAATATACAATATATAACATAATACATAATATAATATATATATATTTTTTGATTAGAGTCACCCTTGTGGAAAGAAAGGGGGGAGAGCGGGCCAGGGCAGTGGAAGAAGGTGCCTTGCTATAGGGGCGTGGCAGGACATCATGTAACTTCCACGCACTTGCTCTGGATTAGGACCATTGTCCTAGTGAGGAGGCTGGCTTTCATCTGCCTATTTGGTTGGAATGAACTCCACAAGACAGGGGTCATGGCGATCCCCACAGACCATGGCTGTGACATCCTGAGTGCTTATGTGGCTAAGCCCCACCCCCAACTCCACAACACTTCCTAGGGTGGCTGTGTTAGTCTCATTTCTGTGGGTGTAATAAAATACCCTGAGAGAAAGCAATGTGGGGGATGGGAGAGAGCTTATTTCATCCCACAATTCCAGGTTGCTGTCTAGCACAGTTGGAAAGTCAAGGTAGGACTGTAAGCAGCTAGCCACATCACATCCACAGTCAAGACCGGAGAATGAATGAAGGCACGTGTGCTCCTGCTTAGCTCACCTTCCCTACTCTCTCAAAAGATTTCTTTATTTTGGGTGCAGTGAACTTTATTGATGGTATTCAAGAGAGTAGGGAGGGCTCCCTAGGTCCCTCCTGCTATTGTGGGGGTCTGGGATGGAAACTGTGATCAGGGAGATGCTCGGTGTTGGGCTGAGTCAGGACAGGGACTCCAGGGCCTTTATTGTCCTTACTGGGGTGGGTGGTCCAGGACTTCTTCCTCCGTGGAGGCCGTGGAGGCCATGAGATACGCCACCCCCTCGCTGCAGCCATATTCATTGCAGGAAATGAGCTTCACAAAAGTTGTCATTGAGAGCAATTCCAGCCCCGTCGTCAAAGGTGGAGGAGTGGGAGTCACTATTAAAGTCTCAGGAGACCACCTGGTCCTCAGTGTAGCCCAGGATGCCCTTTAGTGGGTCCTCGGATGCCTGCTTCAAAACCTTCTTGGTGTCCCCATACTTGGCAGGTTTCTCCATCGGCCTATCAGATCCATGACAGATACTGTTGAGGGTAGGAAGGCAGAAAGCCATTGTAGTCGGTCAGATTCCTGTTCAGCTCTAGGATAACCTTGTCTGCAGCCTTGGTAGCATCAGTGGACACAGGGATGATGTTCTGGACAGCCCCATGGCCATCACACCACAGATTTCCAGAGGGGCCATCCACAGTCTTCTGAGTGGCAGCGATTGCATGGACTGTGGTCATGAGTCCTTCCACCATGCCAAACTTGTCATGGATGACCTGGGCCAGGGGGTTAAGCAGTTGGTGGTGCAGGAGGCATTGCTGGCAATCTTGAGTGAGTTGTCATACTTCTCACGGTTCACACCCATCACAAACATGGGAACATCAGCAGAAGTGGTGGAGAGAATAACCCCTTTGGCTCCACCCTTCAAGTGGGTCCTGCCTACTCTATAGCGGTAAAGATGCCAATAGACTTCACAACATACTCAGCACCAGCATCACCCCACTTGATCTCGCTCCTGGAAGATGGTGATGGGCTTCCCGTTGATGACAAGCTTCCCACTCTCAGCCTTGACTGTGTGGTTGAACTTGCCATGGGTGGAGTCATACTGGACTATGTAGACCATGTAGTTGACATCAATGAAAGGGTCATTGATGGCAAAAAAAAATTTACACTTTACCAAATGAGCTGGAGCCCTAGTAACCAGGACCCATACAGACAAATCTGTTCATTCCAACCTTCTCTATCATATCTAAGAGACAAGGCTGGCAAGAAGATGTGGCTGTCTCTGGAATAGGGAAGAACAGAGAGCACTATCTTTATTTTTAATTATGATTATATTGTTCTAGTTTGGTTTCTATTTCTGTGATAAACACCATGAACAAAGGCAACTTCAAAAGGAAAGGGTTTATTTGGCTTATATTTCCATGTCACAGTCCATTGTCAGGGGAAGCCAGGGTAGGAACTAAAGTAGAAACCTGGAGGCTGGAACTGAAGCACATTCCTTATTGTCTAACATTTTCCTTATGGCCTGCTCAGTATCTTGATCACTATTCCACTATGAAGAGACAGAAAGCATTTAATTGGGGGTGGCTTACAGTTTTAGGCGTTTAGTCCATCATCATCATGACAGGGAGCATGGTGGCATGCAGGTAGATGCTAGAGAAGTAGCTGAGATCTACATCCTGATCCAAAGCTGGAGAGAGATACACTGGATGTGGTGTGAGCTTTGGAAATCTCAAAGTCCACCCCCAGTGACACTTTTCATACAACAAGGTCATTCTCCTAATCCTTCTAACAGTTCCATTCCCGGGTCACTAAGCATTCAAATATATGAGCCTATAGGGGCCATTCTTATTCAAACCACCACACTCGGTTACTTTTCCCATAAGACCTAGGACTGCCTGTCCAGAGGTGGTCTGGACATCAGTCATCAGTCATCAGTCAGCAATCATGACAGCGCCCCATAGACATGCCCATAGAGCAATCTGACAGACATAATTCCTCAACTGAGTTTCCTTTTACCCAGATATCTCTAGTTGTGTCAAGTTGACAAAAACTGATGAGTGTGATAAGTGTGGGCTTGTGTGTGATGTTCTTAGTTAGGGTTTTATTGCTGGGAAGAGACTCCATAACTTAGGCAACTCTTACAAAGAAAATTCTTTTTTGGGGGGGGGTGTTGTTTGTTTGTTTGTTTTGGTTTTTCGAGACAGGGTTTCTCTGTATAGTCCTGGCTGTCCTGGAACTCACTCTGTAGACCAGGCTGGCCTCGAACTCAGAAATCCGCCTGCCTCGCCTCCCAAGTGCTGGGATTAAAGGCATGCGCCACCACCGCCCGGAAAATTCTTATATTAAAAGCATTTAATTAGGGCTGGCTTTCAGAGGGTTAATTCGTTATCATGGCAGGGAGCATGGCAGGATGCAGGCAGACTGGTGCTGGAGGAACCAGGAGTTCTCCATTTTCATTCTGAAGGTAGCAGATGGAGACTATGGGCCAAACTGGATGTAGCTTGAACATAAGAGACCTCAAGGCCTGCCTCTGTAGCGACATACTTCCTCCAGTAAAGCCACACTGACTCCAACAAGGCCACAGCTCCTAGTGGTGCAAGCCCCCGTGACTAAAGACTCAAACACAGGCTTCTATGGGGCCATACCTATTCAAGCCACCACAGTGGGTATGCACACGTGTGACTGCAGGTGCTTCTGGGATACAGACCAAGGTATCAGATCTCTCGGAGCTGGAGTTAAAGGCTATTGTGAGCCACCCAATGTAGGTACTGAGAACCCAAAACTTGGGGATAGTATGTGGTCTTACTTGCTAAGTCATTTCTCCAGGTCCCTTTCTCCTACTTTTACACAGTCTAGACCCAAGCTTACAGGTGACCAGAGTCTTTACATAAAAATCAACTCAAGACAATCGAGTCAAGCTGTGTTCACAAACTACCTGATCTGGGCAGTCCTTGGTTGCACAACTCTTCCCAGATGACTTCACATTGTGTCAAACTAACAGTCAAAACCACCACAATGATCCTTTCAAGAAGGCTCTCTCTTTGTCAATGAAAGTTTTGTAAATGAGTTTTCAGTTATTATTTTTATTTTTTCACTTTATACTTGAATCTCTGCCCTCCTCCCCAGTTCCCTCTCTGATATTTCCTCCCTCCTTCTCCTCTGAGAGGGTGGAGGCCCCCCTCTAGGTATCCCCTGACCCTGCCATATCAGGTCTCTGAGGGCTAGGCACATCCTCTCCCACTGAGGGCAGACAAGGCAGCCCAGCTAGGGGAATGTATTCCATATATATATATATATATATATATATTTGCAACAGATTTAGGAATAGCCTCGGTTCCAGTTGTTCGGAACCCACATGAGTGGGAACGAAGCTGCTTATCTGCTACGTATGTTTGGGGGCCTAGGTCCAACCCATGTGTCATGATTTGTATATGCTTGGCCAGAGAGTGGCACTATTAGAAGATGTGGCCCTTTTGGAGTAGGTGCATCTCTATGGATGTGGGCTATAAGACCCTCATCCTAGCTACCTGGAAGTCAGTATTCTGCTAGCAGCCTTCAGATGAAGATGTAGAACTCTCAGCTCTGCCTGCACCATTCCATGCTCCCACCTTGATGATAATGGACTGAGCCTCTGAACCTGTAAGTCAGTCCCAATTAATTGTCCTTTATAAGACTTGCCTTGCTCTTGGTGTCTCTTCTTAGCAGTATAACCCAAACTCTAAGACAAAAGTTGGTACTAGGGACTGGGGTATTGTTGTGATAGACCTGACCATGTTTTTGTTCTGAAAAAATGTGGATTTTGGGACTTTGGATTTGGAAAGCAGTGGAAGGCTTTAAATGGGGCTTAATGGGCCATCCTAGTAAGAATATGGAAGACTTTCTTCCTGAGAGTGATTTGAATTGTGTGGGCCTGGCCCAGTTTTCAGTGGAGAATTTCAAGATGTGGTCTTCCTCACTTGGGCCTTCCTTCTTTGGGTCTGTGGAGTTGAGTGTGGATAGTCTGTATTTTATGGCTAATATCCACTTATAAGTGGTGCATGTCTTTTTGAGTCTGAGTTACCTCATTTTGGGTGATATTTTCAAGTTACACTTATTTACCTGAAAAATGTCTTGGTTTTCAATAGCTGAGTGGTATTCCATTGTGTAGATGGACCACATTTTCTTTATCCATTCTTCAGTTGAGGGACATTAGGTTGTTTCCAGTTGCCAGTTATTACAAATAGACCTGCTATGGACATAGTTGAGCAAGTGACTCTGTGGTATAGTGGGGCATCTTTTGAGTATACGCCCAGGAGTGGTATAGCTGGATTTTGAGGTAGAACTGTTCCCAGTTTTCTGAGAAACTGTCAAACTGATTTCCAAAGTGGTTGCATGAGTTTGCAATACCACCAGCAATGGAAGAGTGTTCCCCTCGCTCCACATCCTTGCCAGCGCATGCTGTCATTGGAAGTTTTTGATCTTAGCCATTCTGGTGGGTGTAAGATGTTCTCAGGGTCATTTTGATCTCCATTTTCCCTGATGACTAAGGTCTTTGAACATTTTTTATGTGCTTCTCCGCCATTTGAGATTCCTCTGTTGAGAATTCTTTTAGCTCTGTACCCATTTTTAATGGATTATTTCTGTTTGTTGGAGTCCGATTTCTTAAGTTCTTTATACATTTTGGATATTAGCCCTCTGTCAGATGCAGGATTGGTGAAGATTTTTTCCCAAGCTGTTGGCTCCCATTTTGTCCTATTGACAGTGTCCTTTGACTCAGAGAATCTTTTCAGTTTCCTGAGATTGAGATGAGAGCCATTGGTGTTCTGTTCTGTTACCTCCTGTACCAATGAGTTCAAGGCTATCCTCCACTCTCTGTTCTATTAGATTTAGTGTATCTGGTTGTATGTTGAGGTCCTTGATCCACTTTGATCTGAGTTTTGTGTAGCTATATCTCAATCTACATTCTTCTACATGTAGACCATCAGTTAGACCAGCACCATTTTTTGAAGATGCTTTCATTTTTCCATTTTATAGTTTTGCTTTCTTTGTTAAAAATCAAGTGTCCATAGGTGCATGGGTTTATTTCCATTACATTCCATTGATTGACCTGACTGTCTCTGTACCAATGCCATGCAGTTTTTATTACTAGTTTATTACATGCAGTTTATTACATGCAGTTTTGCTCTCTAGTATAGCTTGATGTCAGGGATGGTGATACCTCCAGAAGTTCTTTTATTTTTCAGGATTGTTTTAGCTATCCTGGTTTTGTTTGTTTGTTTGTTTTTCCATATGAAGTTGAGAATTCATCTGCCAAGGTCTGTAAACAATTGTGTTGGAATTTTGATGGGAATTGCATATAATCTGTAAATTGCTTTTGGTAAGATGGCCATTTTCACTCTGTTAATCCTGCTGATCCATGAGCATGGGAGATCTTTCCATCTTCTGAGATCTTCCTCAATTCTTTTCTTCAGAGACTTAGAATTCTTGTCATATAGGGTTTTCCCTTGCTTGTTTAGAGTTATCCCAAGATATTTTATATTACTCATGGCTATTGTAAAGGGTGCTGTTTCCCTAACTTCTTTCTTGGCCTGTTTATTGTTTGTATAAATGAAGGCTACTGGTTTTTTTGTTTGTTTGTTTGTTTGTTTTTTAGTTAATTTTTTATCCAGCCACTTTACTGAAGGTGTTTATCAGCTGTAGGTGTTCTCTGGTAGAATTTTTGGGGTTGCTTGCATAAACTATCATATCATCTGCGAATAGCAATGCTTTGACTTCTTCCTTTTCAATTTTGAAAATCTCCTTTGATCTCCTTTGGTTGTCTAATTGCTCTAGCTAGAACTTTAAGTGCTATATCGAATAGATAGGGAGAGAGTGGGCAGCCTTGTCTTGTTTCTGATTTTATTGGAATTGCTTTAAGTTTTTCTCTTTTTAATTTGATGTTGACTGTTGGCTTCCTTTATACTGCTTTTAATATGTTTAGGTATGCTCCCTGATCTAAGACTTAGCATGAGGGGTGTTGGATTTTGTCGAAGGCTTTTTCAGCATCTAATGAGATGATCATGTGGTTTTGTTTCCTTCAGTTTTTTTTTTTATGTGGTGGATTTCATGGATGGATTTTTGTATATTGGACATTCCTTGCATTCCTGGGATGAAGCTTACTTGATCATGGTGATGATGGTGATGATGTTTTAATGTTTTCCTGGATGCGGTTTGTGAGTATTTTTTTTGAGTATTTTTGTATAAATGTTCATAAGAGAAATTGTTCTGAAATTCGATTTCTTTGTAGAGTCTTTGTGTTATTTAGGTATCAGGGTAACTGTGGCATCATAGAATGCATTTGGCAGTGTTCATTCTGTTTCTATTTCATGGAATAGTTTGAGGAATATTGGTATAAGCTCTTCTTTGAAAGTCTTGTAGAATTCTGTACTAAAACTATCTGGCCCTGTTTTTTTTTTTTTTTTTTTTTTTTTAGGAGACTTTTAATGACTTCTATTTCCTTAGGGGTTATAGATATGTTTAGATTGTTTATTCCTGATCTTGATTTAATTTTGGTAAGTGGTATCTGTCTAGAAAATCATTCATTTCATTAAGATTTTCCAATTTTGTGGAGTACAGATTTTGGAGTAAGACCTTATAATTCTTTGAATTTCCTCATTGTCTATTGTTATGTCTCTCTTTCCATTTCTGATTTTGTTTATTTGGTTATTGTCTCTCTCTCTCTGTGTGTGTGTGTTAGTGTGGCCAAGAGTTTATCTTGTTGATTTTCTCAAAGAACCAGCTCTTGGTTTCGTTGATTCTTTGTATTGTTTTCTTTGTTTCTAATTGATTGATTTCAATCCTGATTTTGATTATTTTCTACCTTCTCTTTGATGTGCTTTCTTGCTTCTTCCTCCTCCTCATCTTTTCCTCCTCCTCTCCTCCCCCCTCTTCTTCCTCTCTCTGCCCTCTCCTCTCCTCTCCTCTCCTCTCCTCTCCTCTCCTCTCCTCTCCTCTCCTCTCCTCTCCTCTCCTCTCCTCTCCTCTCCTCTCCTCTCCTCTCCTTCTTTTCCTCCTCTTCCTCCTCCTCCTTCTCTTCTTCTCCTCTTTCAGATGAACTTTTAAATTGCTGGTATGAGAACTTTCTAATTTCTTTATGAAGGCGTTTAATGCTATGAACCTTCCTCTTAGCACTGCTTTCATTATGTTCCATAGATTTGGATATGTTGTACTTTCATTTTTATTAAATTCTAGAAAATCTTTAATTTCTTTATTTCTTCTCTGACCCAGTGGTCATTGAGGGTTGTTCTGTTTCCATGAGTGTGTACACTTTCTGGTGTTTCTGTTGTTGTTAAGTCCAGCTTTAATCATTGTGGTCTGATAGGATTCAAGGAGTTATTTCAATTTTCTTGTATCTGTTGAGACTTGTTTTGAGACAGACTCCATGTTCAATTTTGGAGAAGGATCCTTGAGGTGCTGAGAAGGTGTATTTTGTGTTTGGGTGAAATATTCTGTAAATGTGTTAGGTCCATTTGATTCATAATGTTGGTTAGTTTCATTATTTCTCTGTTTAGTTTTTGATACATGACCTATCAACTGGTGAGAGTGGGATGTTGAAGTCTCCCACCATTAATGTTTGGGTTTTGATGTGCAATGTAAGCCTTAGCAATGTTTCTTTTACAAATGTGTATGCCCTTGTGTTTGGGACATAGATGGTCAGAATTGTAGTTTTTTCCTTTGATGAGTATGGAGTGTCCTTCCCTGTTTCTTTTAATTTTGGTTGAAAGTCTATTTTATTAGATATTAAACTGGCTAATCCAGCTTGCTTCTTGGGTATGTTTGCTTGGAAACTTTTTTCCAGTCCTTTTCTCTGAGGTAACGTCTATCTTTATTGCTGTGAAGTGTTTCTTGTATGCAGTAGAATGATGGACCCTGTTTTTTGATCCATTCTGTTAGGCTGTGCCTTTTTACTGGGGAATTGAGTCCATTGGTGTTGGGAGATATTCATGACCAGTGATTGTTAATTTCTGTTATTTTGATGTTGGCAGTATTATTAGTGTGCATGTGTGTATCTTTATGTCTGTGTCTGTGTTTGTGTGTGCATCCCTTGTTTTTGCTGGTATGGAATTAATTATCTCCTGTGTTTTCTTGGATGTAGTTATTATCCTCTTTGGGTTGGAGTTTTACTTTGGTGGGTATAGTAGTCTAGGTTGGTATCGGTTTTTGTTTTTGTTTTTGTTTTTTAAAGAGGGTAGAAGATATTTCTGTCCAGGCCCTTCTAGCTTTTAGAGTCTCTGTTGAGAAGTTAGGTGTAATTCTGATAAGTCTGCCTTTGTATGGTACATGGCCTTTTCCTCTTGCCACTTTTAATATTCTTTTCTTTGTTTGGTAGATTCTGTGTTTTGATTATTAATTACGTGGCTGGAGGATGTTATTTTCTGGTCCAGCCTAATTAGTGTTCTATGTGCTCCTTGTATGTTTATAGACATATCTTTTTCTTTAGGTTGGGAAAGTTTTCTTCTGGGATTTTGTTGAAAAAAATTTCTGCTCCTTGGAAGTGGGAGCCTTCACCTTTCTATTAGTCTTGGTTAGGCCTTTTCAATGTATCCCAGATTTTCTGGATGTCAGGATTTTTTTTTTTAATTAACATTTTCTTTTACTGTTGTATCAATTATTTCTGTTGTATCTTCTATGCCTGATATTCTCTCTTCCGTCTCCTGTTTTCTGTTGGTAATACTTGTATTTGTTGTTCCTCTTCTCTTCCCTAGGTTTTCCATCTCCAGGATTCCCTCAGTTTGTGTTTTCTTTATTGCTTCTATTTCCATTTTCAGGTCTTGAACAGATCTATTTATTTCCTTTACCTGTTTAATTGTATTTTCCTATATTTCTTAAAGAGATCTATTTGTTTCCTTTTTAAAGACCTCTACCTGTTTAATTGTATTTTCCTGCCTTTCTTAAAGGGATTTATTCATTTACTCTTTAAATGCCTCTACCATCTCTATAAGATTGGGTGTGCTTTGGTTGTGTTAGGATATCCAGGGCTTGCTGTAGTAAGGTAGCTATACTCTGAAGGTGTCATATTGGCCTGGCTTTTGTTGCTTGTGTTCTTTTGAGGGCCTCTAGCCATCTGGATGGCTTTAGTCACTGGATTTTCTTGTTGTAGGTATTGGGAGGGGGGGCCTAACCTCAGTGATCTGGTGTGGCAGGCCTCTGATGGGTGTCTGTGGCCTGAATGGTTCCGGATCAGCAGGTACGGTGAAGGTGGGCGGAGAGATGGCAGGACAATGGAGGACCACCAGGCAGAGCAGGCTGCTCGGGGCAGCTGGAGGTGCCCCAAAGGACTCAGCACGCAGGGAAGATGGCTGCTGGGAGGAAATAGCCTACCTGTAGGGTTCCAGGTCAGTGGATCTGATGAAGGTGGGCAGAGAGGTGGGAGGACAATGGGAAAATTTCAGTGTTTAAAAGATTTATCGCCAGGCAGTGGTGGGCACGCCTTTAATCCTAGCACTTGGGAGGCAGAGGCAAGAGGATTTCTGAGTTTGAGGCCAGCCTGGTCTACAGAGTGAGTTCCAGGACAGCCAGGGCTACACAGAGAAACCCTGTCTCAAAAACAAAAACAAAAACAAAAACAAAAAACCCAAAAAAACCCAAAAAACAAACAAACAAAAAAACAAAACAAAAAGATTTATCATTTTTTTATGTTTGCGTGTGTTGGTGTCTGCATGTATGTGTGCTTGTAAAGACTGAGAGTGGGGCACTGGGCCTCTTGGAACTTGAGTTACAGGTAGTTATGAGCTTCTAGATGTGGGTTCTGACATCTGAATACAGTTCCTCTGCAAGAGCAGCAAGTGTCCACACCCAAGGCGCCGTCTATGCAGCCCAGAGTTTTCAGTTTACTCTCAGGAGCTTTCAGTGTCTGGACTCTGGTCTCTGAGACACCTTTCCATTGTCCCAGCACAAAATGCACGGCTGCGTTTCAGTGACACCGGCTTCTTTAACAACCAAGATGTTTTGTCCACACTTTCCTTGTTTGTGACTTTAAATATGTTCATGCCCCTCTCTGGCCAAACTATATCCATGTTTCAAAAATCTTCTGATCTTCTTTTTGCTGCCAATTCTCATTGTAAATGTGGCTAAGACAAGCAAGCAAAGCCCACGCCGTGGCTCGAATGCCATATTGTCTAGAGATTTCCTCTGCCAAATTAATCAACCCCTTATTTTTAAACTAAGCATCATCAAATTTTCCAGACATGGACAGAATGTGAGCTTTTTTTTTTTTTTCTTTTTTCTTTTCCCCTACAGAAAACGTGACACAGATCGCCTGGATCCCGGTTCTGGTAAAAGTCCTGGCTCCCACCTGGAGTCTCACCAGCAGAGTTTTACCTCTGCCCTGCTCTTCCAGAATCACCCGTCACCTCTGCTTACAGCGTTGCACAATTTCTCTCAAGTCTGCCTCTCCAAACTTTCCCAGACTCTCTCTGCAAGCCGGTTCCAAAGGCCTGAGCCCTGCAGAGCCACATTTAGCTGCAGCAACTGTTCCACCTCTCTGGCGACAATTCTCGGCATTGGTTACTCATGGGCGCCGGGCCGAAGCGCCGGACACAATCCGATTAAAGTAGGAAAGGTTTAGTTCTGCTAATTATTACTCATGATTATCTCACGTGACGCAGACTAGTTTTAAACTCACCACAAAGCCAAATATGACCTTGAACTTTGATCCTCCTGCCCCCACCCCTTGAATCCTGAGATCACGGCATGCGCTGCCACGCCTGGTTTATGGCAAGACTTAGCCTGCCTCCCGGCTGTCACATCTGAGAAGTCCCCAGAAAGATGCTCAGATGCTCAGTCCATGGCCACATGGCAGAAGTTACTCAATTACAGTGGGCTGAGAAGCAGAGAACCTGTCAGGACCTAGGGACCAGGCACAACCTTTAAACACCTACCTCTAGTGATCCACATCCACCAACCAACCTCACCTCCTAAAACTCGAAAGCTTCCCCGAACAGCGCCTGCATCTTCAGAGTAAGCAAGCGTTAAGAGCTTGAGCCAGGAGAGGCAGGGTGCATGTTGGATTCTAGGCACAGACCTTTGAGAGGAGAGAGAAGCTGTGTCTGCGCCTGAGAAGGTGGTTTGCATAGGAGGATAATGGCTGCCTGGCTTGAGAGTACCGAGGGCAGATGGGAATCCACTATGAAGGCTCAGGTCCCACTCTGGAGCCTTATTACTGCAAGGGGGGGGGGACCTTTCTAGGTTGCTCGTGTACCTGTCACAGGCCCAATGAAGAGATGACAAAGTTGTGGCTGAGGCAGGAAGCCACTGACGCCCTGGGCCTGGCTGTGGAGAGGCTCTCATGGCTGAATCTCTTCTTGCCCTGGAGCCTTGATTTCTGTGACTTGAGCGCTTGGGGCTGTAAGAAGAGTCAGGCTAGGGTTAGGGTTAGGGTTAGGGTTAGGGTTAGGGTTTAGGGTTAGGGTTAGGGTTAGTGGTTAGGGGTTAAGGTTAGGGGTTAGGGTTAGGGTTAGGGTTAGGGGTTATGGTTATGGTTTGGGTTGGGGTTTAGGGTTAGTGTTAGGGTCCTGGATAAAGCTCTTAACTCTCTGAACTTTAATTTTTTTGTCGTAAGATGAGATTTCTTCAAGCATCCTATCCAGTTGTATCTGACACACCCCACGTAGCCAGCTCTCTGTAAATACAGCCAGCATTCTGGTCACTTTTGTTAAAATTGTACCTGCTGCTTTTGCAAAAGGCCAGCATTGTAAGGATCTTAGACACAGCGACTCCCTGGCCTGTTGGCTGTGCAGACAGCTGTGGGCACATGTAGAGGCACCGCGTATATCTTCTCAGGCCCAGGCCCTCCCTCTAGCACGCCTGGCCCAGGGCTGCTCTTGATGGGAGGGGCTGTGAACACAGTGCTCTGCGACTGTTGAGCAAAAATAATGAAGGAAGGAGGTGCAGGAAGTTGAACGTCGAGCCACGGACGCCGGGTCTGCTGCTGGGAGGGAACAGCGGAGGTCAGGAGGACCGTGCTGGCTTCTCGCAGGTCTCCTTCCTTTGCATTGCTATTTTCAAATTATTTTATCTATTTACATCCCAAAAGTTGCCCTCTTTCCCAGTGACCCCCTCCCTGAGTTTTTCACCCCATCCTCCCTCTCCCCTCCACCTCTGAGACAGTGCTCCCCCACCCACCCCACCTCACCCCCACCAGCATCCCTCTTCCCTGGGGCATCAAGTTTCCACAGTGTTAAGGGCATCCTCTCCCACTGAGGCCATACAAGGCAGGCCTCTCTACACTTGTGCCCAGGGCCACAAACCCTTTGGGTTTTGGCTTAGTCTCTGGGAGCTCTGAGGAGTCTGGGTTAGCTGACATTGTTGTTCTTTCTACGGGGTTGCAATCCCCTTCAGCTCCTTGGGTCCTTCCTCTAACTCTCCCATATTGGTTCCAGACCTCTCAAGTCAGTTGCTGGTAGAGCCTCTCAGAGGACAGCCATGCCTCCTGTCTGTACACACAATATGGATTCAGTAACAGCGTCAGGTTTTGGTGTGTGTGCATGAGATGGATGCCAGGTGACCTTTCTTTCAGTCTCTGCTCCATTTTTGCCCCTGCATTTCCTTTAGACAGTAACAATTTTGGGTTAAACATTTTGAAGATGGGTGGATGGCCCCCTGCCTCAACTGGGGGCCACATCTATCTACTGGTCTCTTCCTGTTCCATCTCCCCACTGTTGGCCATTTTGGCTAACGTCATCCACACTGAGTCCTGGTAGCTTCTCATATTCCAGGTCTCTGGGGCTTTCTAGAGTCCCCCCTGCCCTCTGCTCCCCACTGCTGCATATTTCAGTTCATTCTCCTGGCCCTCTGGGCACCCCTGTCTCTCCCTATACTTGATCCTGCCCTTCTTTTCCCCTCTCCCACCGGATTTCCTCTCTCCCCCTGTTTCCCATGATGATTTTGCTCTCCCTCTAAGTGGGTTTCGGGTATCCACACTTGGGCCTTCCTTCTTAAGCTTCCTATGGTCTGTGAGGTGTGTCATAGGTATTCTGAACCTTTTGGCTAGTATTCACTTATTAGTGAGTACATACCATGTGTGTCTTTTTGGGTCTGGATTACTTTATTCAGGGTGATATTTTCTAGTTCCATCCATTTGCCTACAATATTCATGGTATCCTTGTTTTTAATGGCCATTGTGTAAATGAACAACATTTTCTGTATCTATTCTTCAGCTGAGGAACATCTGGGTTGTTTCCAGCTTCTGGTTGTTACAAATAAGGTTGCTATGAACATAGTGGATTGTGTGTCCTCGTGGGATGGTGGAGCATCTTTTGGGTATATGCCTAGGAGTGGTATAACTGGGTCTATAGGTAGAACTATTTCTAATTTTCTGAGGAACCTCCAGATTGATTTCCAGAGTGGTTGTACCAGTTTGCAATCCCACCAGCAATGGAAGAGTGTTCATCTTTCTCCATGTCCTTGTCAGCATGTGCTGTTCCTTGAATATTTTAATCTTAGCCATTTGGATTGGTGTAAGGTGGAATCTAAGGGTCATTTTGATTTGCATTTCCCTGATGACTAAGGATGTTGAACATTTCTTTAAGTGCTTCTTGGCCATTTGCGATTCCTCTGTTGAGAATTCTCTGTTTAGCTCCGTAGCCCATTTTTAATAGGGATATTTGGTTTTTTGGAGTTTAATTTCTTGAGTTCTTTGTATATTTCGGATATTAGCCCTCTGTCAGATATAGGGTTAGTGAAAATCTTTTCCCAGTCAGTAGGTTGCTGTTTTTGTCTTACTGACAGTGTCCTTTGTCTTACAGAAGCTTTTCAGTTTCATGAGTTCCATTTGTCAATTGTGGATCTTAGAGCCTGAGCCATTGGTGTTCTGTTCAGGAAAATTTCCCCTGTGCCACTGTGTTTGAGGCCGTTTCCCACTTTCTCTTCTATTAGATTCAGTATATCTGGTTTTATGTGGGAATCACCATCCCTGACCTCAAGCTGTACTATAGAGCAATAGTGATAAAAACTACATGGTATTGGTACAGTGTCAGGCAGGTAGATCAATGGAATAGAACTGAAGACCCAGAAATGAACCCCCACACCTATGGACACTTGCTCTTTGAAAAGGAAGCCAAAACCATATAGTGGATAAAAAAAAAAATCATCCCCAAATGGTGCTGGTCCAGCTGGTGGTCCACATGTAGAAGAATGTAAATTGACCCATATTTATCTCCTTGTACAAAGCTCAAGTTCAAGTGGATCAAGGATCTTTCTTTGCATTTCTAAAAGCAGAACTTTTACACATTTTATGGAAGCAGCAGGTGAGACCCACAGGGGATGTGGGCTGAGTGACCCAAGGCTACCCCTCGGGCATGTGTCCTCTGGGGACTGTTTGCAGGACAGCTGCAATGAGGCTCAAGGAGGAAGGCTTACTGAGAATACACACTTGAGTGTGGACTCAGTGCTGGACCCCAGCTTCCTCCTCTTTCCCTTCCCCCTCCTCCCCTTCCTCCTCCTCCTCCTCCTCCTCTTTCTCTCCCTTTTTCTTTTTGAGACAGGGTTGCTCCTTGTAGCCCTGGCTGTCCTGGAACTCTTTCTGTAGACCAGGCTGGCTTCCAACTCTGAGATCATCCCGTCTCCGCCTCCCTCCTGCTGGGATTAAAGGATGTGCCACCACCACCTAGTTTCCAGCTTTACTCTTAAGCTCCCCTGAACCTCTCCAAGTTAACCTTGTGTTGGGGCTCTCGTTGTTCCTAAGGGAATAGCCCAGGCCTTTATAGGAACCTGGAGTCTGCCACCTCTACACTTTGTCACCTTGTCTCCCTGGTCTTGCTCCCACCTGTCACTCAAAGGTCACAGGCCAGTGGTTTCCAGAACATGGCAGAGGTGGGACCCTACCCCACAGGCCTTGGTTCCCATGTCCCTTTCTGGTGCTGATGCCCCTTGCTGTCTAGACCCACTGGGGCATTGCACCTCAGACAGGATTTCCCTGGCACCTGTGCTGTCGGCCGTCACCCTGGCAGCTCCTGGCTTTTTCAGGTTATGACGTATTCTTAGCTAAACATGCTTCAAGACTGTGTCCAGATAACGCAGAGATGCCACGAGGTTCCTGCAGGGTCCAGGGATGCCCAGGTGTAGCCAGGGATGGAACTACGGTGACATAGGTGCTAGTTCTGGGTCAGAGCTGAAGCTTGAGTGATGACGCCTCCTTTAGAGGTATGGTCTGTGGCAACAACACCTAGTGAAGCCATCATAAGGACCAAGAGGGTCCTATATGCTTTTAAATTTAGTAATAAATAAATAACCTGGTCTATCATAGGAAACTTGGAAAATAGAAGGAAGTATAAAAATGAAAATAAAAATAGCCTTCAGGGCCACTCACTGGGGACAATTTGACTGGGGACAAGCAACACTTGTGTTTGCTTTTGGTCTTTCTCTTGCTGTCTGGACATGGCACACACAGTCCTGTATGGGAGTTTATAGCTGAGACCATGAGCATTTTCAGAGTGTGGGTGGGTTTTCTGAAACTTTATTTTTCCCATTTTGGGTATTCCTTTCCTTTGCTTGTTCTGTGAGACTCCCTCGTGGCTTGCAGGGACACTTCCGGACCACCCACCTGTGACCCTCCTTGCTGAATGGTCAGTCCTACAGAGATGCTGTGTCCTTTGCTCACTATGAGTCAGGCTTCCCTAAGCTGACTGACGTCCGTCTTTTGCCCTTTTGGACTTTAAACTCATGTAGGCTGCCTGCTGGAGATCAGTGAGTGAATGTATGGAAAGTGTTAAGTACCTCGTGGCTGGAGGCTTCAGAGCCGCTTGCTGTTCATGATGCTTGGGACAATGTCCCAGTACCCAGAATGCACATAGGCATTCATCAGGCAATTGATCAATGCTTGTTGACTTAGTAGACAGGCTTTATTGCAAATGGCAGAAAGACAGCTGTGATGGTTTGTGTATGTTTGGCCCGCGGAGTGGCACTATTAGAAGATGTGGCCCTGTTGGAGTAGGTGCGTCACTGTGGGTGTGGGTTATAAGACCCTCATCCTAGCTGCCTGGAAGTCAGTATTCTGCTAGCAGCCTTCAGATGAAGATGCAGAACTCTCAGCTCCTCCTGGACTATGCCAGCCTGGGAGCTGTTATGTTTCTACTTCAATGATAATGGACTGAACCTGTGAACCTGTAAGCCAGTCCCAAATAGATGTTGTTCTTTAAAAGACTTGCATTGGTCATGGTGTCCGTTCACAGCACTAAAACCCTAACTAAGACAACAGCTCATTCCAGTTAAAGCGAAAAATCACTCCCCACAGTGGGAAGTGCAAGGGCGTCTCTGGCTTCAGGTGTAGCTGAGCCCAGGGGCTTGGGCAGTCCTCTGATAGTTAATGTTGATGGTCAATTAAAATCTCCTCAGATCAAGCCTCTGGATAGGTCTGTGAAGGCTTATTTAGGCTACATTAGCCTCTGGCCATGAATGAAGGTTTATGGTGTTTATGTTGAGAGGAGAATACCCACCCTACAAATGGGTGGTGTCATTCCCTAGGCTTGGACCCTCAAATGTATAAAAAGGAGAAAGCTGGCTGAGCACCTGTTGGCATTCTCTGCTTCTTGACTGTGGATGTGCTGTGTGACTTCCAGCTGCTTCCAATTCCATTGCTGGGACTTCACTATGACACAGACTGGACCCCCAAACTGTGAACCCAAACAATGTCCCTTCCTCCTTTAAGTTGTGCTTGCCAGAATAATTTATCATGACAACAGGAACAACGCCAATAACGCAAACCAAAGACCAGTGAAGAGTCGAGACCAAGAAGCGCTGCACAGATAGCTCTGTAAGCAAGCCCCTCTCACAGTCTGTTGGGTCTTATTCATATCCCTTCAGACATCACATGTCTTCCCTCAGCACATGAATCTGTCTCAGCTGACATTACTCTGCCGATCAGCCCGAGGCAGGAGGAAGTAGCAAGAAGCCCACAGCATAACACCAGAAGTCTCTTGGTGCATTTCTCTCTATGGAGTCCTGACAAATGCAGCTCAACTATGCAGTGTAAGGCGGACCAATGCATTCGTGTTTGCGAAGAATCCTTCGTCACGGGTCCTTTCACGTGCTTGCTTTAGCAAAACATTCACCTGCGTCAGCTTCAGGAAAACACTCCTTCACATGTTTGTCCCAGCAGAACACCATCCAACACGTTCCAAAGAACCCTTGAGTTTCCACTTCAGAAGTATAAGCCAAATAAACTGTTTCTCCCCTAAGTTGCTTTTTGGTCTTAGTGTTTGCCAGAGCTACAGAAACAAAGATACTACCCCAGAAATTGAAGGTGAAGTCTCCCATCACCCCTCTCCCCACCTCTGTGTGTGTGCAAGCGTACATGTGTAATGTTTGCGTGTAGGACAGAGATAAGCCTTGAGCGCCAAACCCCAGGAGCCTTCCACAGTGCTGCTTGAGAAAGGGTCTCTCAGCTGTTACCTGGAGCTCTCCATTTCTGCTAGACCGGTTGGCCACGGAGATCTGTCGGAATGGGGAATACAAATAAGTGCTTGTCTCCACACCCAGCCTTTGGGCGTGCCTGTCACGGAACCCAGCCCTTGACCAACTGAGCCGTCTCCTTGTCCTAAGATGCTTCAGTCTCCCTCAGATGTTACCCACTGTGCTTCAGCCTCCTGCCCACGTGTGGAGATAAGGCTAGCTCTGGGCTAGAGCAGAGCTGCTGGGCAGGTGGGTCTCTCCAGGACTGCCCGCCTGCCCCATCACAGCCCAGGCATCCACCAGGAAACCCCGCTGGGACTGGAGTCAGCTGTGCCTTGAGGCAGAAACACCCTAATTGATAACAGCTGTCGTGTTTTCTGTGGCACCATAGAGAGCTGAGACTTCTGTTTCACAATTTACTAGCTGAGTTCACGAGCTTTTGACAGCTCGGTGGGATTTACAGAAGTTGTAAAAAAAAAAAAACTCATTTCCTCTGGGATGAGGCTGCTCCTGGACCTGCTCCCACACACCCTAGCTCTGCCCCACCCCTCTATAACTTTTGGGGGAGAAAAGGTTTGGGTTCAAAGATGGGCGAGCATGAAATGTGTAAACTACGTGAACGCGATCCCATTTCTGCGGGAGCCTCTCATGGACTCTCAGATGCACAAGTCAACGCAAATGGAATCTTACTGGAGCCCGGCTCGGGGTTCCCTAACTTTGAGGTTAAAGTTGCTTTAGGTGGTTGGGTGAGTAGGGGCGGGGCAGATTGGGAATGGGAGGCTGATGGGCGGAGCTTTCTGAGCTACTCTAATTGATCTGAGAGATGGAAAGTTGGCCTGGCTGCCTCTGGCTCTCTCAAGGGTGTCCCAAGGTCCTCGCCTGTAGTTCAGGTGAACTGTTCCTCACCTGTTCCTCACCTTAGGCTTCCCGAGGGGCAGGTAAGGATTTCTTTTGCTCATCGAAGGGTCAACAACCTCTG
Source organism: Apodemus agrarius (assembly GCA_964023405.1). Taxonomy (NCBI): domain Eukaryota; kingdom Metazoa; phylum Chordata; class Mammalia; order Rodentia; family Muridae; genus Apodemus; species Apodemus agrarius. The sequence continues at coordinate 13,116,662 of OZ030011.1, forward strand.
CCGGATGCCTCCAGGATGTGTTCCGGGAGGCAGGGGAGAAAAACAGGAGGATGGGAGGAGTGGGTGTGGGAGGCTGTGGCTTTGAGCAAAAGTTATTGCGTGGTGTGTGTGTGTGTGTGTGTGTGTGTGTGTGTGTTGTGAGAATACCTTCTTTAGGGAGACATAAGCAACATCTACCTTCTCCTCGTAAGGTCCCAACAACAAACCAAAACAAGCCCCACCCACCCCCGCTCCCCGGGAGCCAATGGGTTGAATGGGCTTACTTACAGAGTACACGGCAGGGGCTGTGGGCAGGGCTATAGGTGATCATGTAGCAGCCACACTGGAAAGCCTCCTGATAGCACCAGCGATGGCTTCCCCATGGCTGCATCCATAGAGCCCCACCCATTATCTCCCACCATCCTATAAACTCTAGAAACCGCACGCACTTCAAACAGAATTGCAGACAAGTGTGAGAAGAGGGGATAGACTCTCAGGTGCGGATCCACTGACCCTCCTCACCCCTCGGCTGTGAGGAAATGTCAACGGTCCACAGTCCCGATTATGATGGATTCCCACAAGCAGGCGCAGTTGGTCACATGAGAGTAGCTCAGAGGAGCTTGCACCACAACAGTGCATGGGGAGATGTATCTGAGAACAGGAGTCACGTATGCCCAGGGCCTAGGGAAGGTCTGACCCCACAGCCCTTCAGGGCGTCTGCTCTGTATTAGATGTAAACTCTTACAAGGTTCTGAAGTCTACATCTCACACTGAAGACCAGAATGTTCCTCATGCAACATGAAGCTAGGAGCTGGTCTGGATGTCTTGCAAGCCAGAAGTCTGAGACCTAAAGATACTCTAACTGAGTGGAAAGTTAGTTATTGAGGTGTGGGGCTTGGCTGAGCTGCAGATAAGCCAGGTTTGGAGGTCGGGATGGCTGGATCCTGACCTCAGTCCCCAGCTCCAAGCACTACTTGAGGACCAAGCTGTACTCTTCTGTGTGGTGGTGGGTGGAATGCAGTCCAGGGAGAGCATCGGGCTGACTCTTTTGCTTTAGGGATCTTGGGATTCCTCCTGCCTCCCTTGGCCTTGTAAATCTTCCTTCCCTATTTCCCATGTTTCTCTTGTGTTCAGTTTCTCTTAAATTCCCAGTGGCGCTGGTGTCTCAGCCTAGTGAAGATACACAAATTTCACAGGTACCTACACACCAGTGTTTCCCGAGAGTGCTAGGATGAAGCACTCTCTTGGCAGACGGAGGGACTAGGTAGAAACCCTTGCTCTTGGTCTCTTGGCTAATAGACCACTTAAAGAAACCTTTGCTATTGTTCTCGTGAACAATAATATGGGGGGTGGGGGAGGGGAGCCTGGCCCTGGTACCTGTATGCAGGATGACTTGGTGTCTGTCCTTTCTTTCTGCAAAGGGAAACGAGCTAGGATTCGGTGTTTTAGTCTGCTTCAGCAGCTGCCTGGCGGAGTCTGTGGGCACTTGTCGAGGGCATACGGGGATCAGGGCTACTCTGTATTATGTCTTTGGGGCCACAGCAGAGACCAGAGCAGAAGAACTGGGCTCTGAGATAGTTGTCTTTTTGAGGATCCCGGTTGAAGAAGGCAAGCGCCTTCAGGCTTGGGCAGGGTCTGGTCAGCTCTCCTGGCTGCCTGCTGGCTACCTATACCGTGTACCAAGGTGAACTCTGAGTCTGGAGAAGGAAGATGTCCACAGTACTGACAGACAGCCTGTGACCAAGAGGCTATGCTTTACTCTCACGTGGTGATGTGGTGTGGTTACACCCACCGTTTACTGCACACTGGGACATCTTACAGGTAGGGACCAGCTCACCCTGACCTTGTTCAGCCAGGGGCAGGCAGTCCTGAGCTCACTCTATCTGGGAGCTCACTGTATTATTGTGTCCCTGACACTTTTCATTCAGAGCCTGCATGGGCATGTCTTCCCAAAGCTAAGGGTCAGGATGCATTCCCCCCTCTTCCCCCCCGGCTCTGTGAATCTCTGTAGGCCACTATGGCCCTGCCGGGAGTCATGAGCCCAGAGTCTTGACCCTTAATTGCACAGAGCAGAAGCTGGAGCTGTGGCATCCATCACATGTTCGAGGCTTGTCAGAGAAGGGGTTTCCTCACCCTCCTTGTGGGTACCTGGTACAATCTCACCCAAGGGCAGGGTGCTCTGGGTGTCACTAGAAGCAGCCTGCATAGGGTGCTGAGGGTGGACTCAAGTACACTGTAAGGCTCCAGGACTCTGATGTAACTCACCACCGCCATTTATTTATTTATTTATTTATTTATTTATTTATTATAAAAAATTTGCCTGGGCATCATTGCAGAAACCTAGCACCTAGCTTAGGGGCAGTGGGTTTGTCAAGGGTGACACATATTCTAACAAGGAAAACATTAAGCCCTGAGCTTTCAGTGCCGCCAGGGCTATGCGTGGCACACCTCGGACTGGCATGGGATGACACGAAGAATCCTTTACCTTGGATTCTGGCTCTGCTTTTGCTAGCTAGATGGAGGAAAATTTGTGCCTCAGTTTCCCCACATGCAGTCAGGCCTTTTCCTGAGGATCCCCATGGGGGTTATTTTGGGCAACCTGTGTGAACCGCTATATAGTGCTGCTGGCCCTGGAAGGTACCTAGACTCACCCCGGGTGACCCTCTCCTAGTCTGCTTGCTCTGGCCCCGCCCATGGGTGCTACCCTGGGTTAGTTGGATTGTCTTCTGGAGCAAACCCACATTCTGACAGCAGCTGAATGGGAAGAGTCCTCTGAGGAGCGGTGGCTGAGGCCTGGGGCTGGGGGAGGGAGGATGAGTGGGTTCTGGTTTTTTTTAATGGTAAATTATGAACCATTCCAAACATACAGAGCCCACATCCACACCCACTGTTTAGAATCTGCACAGAGCAACACTAGTTTTGGGTCTTAAAACATGAAATAAACACTGGATCTGGCTGGGTTTCCTGGTCCTTGTTCAAACTTCCTCCCCTCCCTCGCTGGGCTGGGGCACCACGGAGTGGGCTTCTGTCTGTCCTGCATGCTGTCCGTGTGTGCAGGGGGACATGCATGCTCACAGTCACAGGGTACTTTCTTCACCCCCTTTTGTGCCTCGCCTTTTGGCCTCACATGTCTTGACTGAGGAGACAGTCACAGGGAGTCAGACCAGCTGTCTGAAGCTGCGTGCTGAGGCGGCTGGCCCCAAGCCCTCCTCTGGCAGCCACCAAGCAAGCTGCCTTTACGTCTCACTGGAGTCTCCTCTTGCAGACATATAATGTAGATGGAGTCCCAGGCATCTACCTAGGGTCTGCAAGGCCCGCAAGCGTGATCAGCTGATCTAGACTCCCTACCCACGGGGTTGCTAGAAAGGGTCTCGGGTCACACAGTCCATGGTGGACTTCCTGAACCCCCGGAGATTCAGCACAATGCCAGGACTCATTTTGAGGGGTCTCTTTTTTCTCCTCTCTTTCCCCTGGAATGGGTGGGGTGACAGAACAAACAGCCCAGAGGCGAGGGCCATGGGAACTACCTCAGTAATTCTCTTGCTTTGTGGTTGACTGGGCTCAGCTGGGTCTCAACCTTCTTAACGCTCAACCCTTTAATACAGCTCCTCATGTTGTGCTGACCCCCAGCCATAAGATTATTTTGCTGCTATTTCATAACTGCAGTTGTGCTACTGTTATGAATAGTAATGTAAATGTCCCATATGCAGTATATCAGTTCTGCGACCTCCCCCAAGGGGGTCGTGGCCTGCAGGTTGAGAACTACTGGCCTAGGTGGCCAGGTCTCTCTCCTTCTTCTTATGGCCACTCCAGCAAGGAAACTAGCCCCAGACATTATGGCCCAGACCACCAAAGCAGGGACGTGAAGCAGACGGACCCGATGTCCCATCAACCTGAGTCTTTCCTAGTTGGGTGATTTATAGACCTACTCAGAGGCAGTCCGGATGCAGCCCATACTACGGTGTGGTCACAGGGGTTGTGGTTGAGCACAGCCCCTATCACGGACTGTAGCCTTAGTGGCTTTGCTGAGCTGTGGGTATGTCTGCTTCCTGGGATGCTGTCAAGGCTATACCTGAACATCTCCTCTGGGGAGTGGGGGGGAGGAGGGAGGGGCTCCCGGCAAGCCTCTGCTCCCAGCTTCCATGCCTGAACCCTGTGTTCCCATCAGTGCAGAATCCCACAGGAAGGGGCCACAGTTGGCATTCCCTCCTGAGAGGATGACTTCTGGTGTTACCGTGACAGCACATGGTCTGAGCCTGGCGCTCTGAAACAAGACCAAGGGGCTTCTTCAGTTCTGGTGGTCCTGAGTCAGGCTGCCCGACTCCAGGGGGCCTGAGATGCCCTTGAAGACTTTGGAAGAGAAACTTTTCTTTCCTCCTATCTCTCCCAGCCTCCAGAGTCTGTTGGTCATCTGGACTGGCGGTCCCTTCTTCTTCCATCCAGGGAGCCAGACCTAACAGCCTCCCTCTCCTCTGACTCTGGCTTCCCTCTCGTGAAGAACTTTCTGATAATGCAGAGTCAACTCCTCATCACCACCGGCAAGGACCCTTTGCCATGTGGTGTCACTATCACCTATAGCCCTGGCGATCGGGCATGGGTATTTCTGGGGCACCAGAATAGCTTTGCTAGTCGTGGGAGGCAGGTGGTTCATCGTCTTTGTTCGTTGCCCCCTTTTCTATATTGGGCAGCTTCCAGCTAGACTGTCTGTCTCTGTGATGTCACGCTGGCCCGACGCATCCTCATGTTAGCCCCGTGGACTGCCGGACTCTCACGATCAGCCTTGCCCTTCTGTTCATTGGTCTGTTTCGCTTGTTTTTGTTTTGTTTTGTTTTGAGACACGATCTTACCCCACATCTTAGGCTGACTTTATAAGCGTGATCCTCCTGCCTCAGCCTCTTGAGTGCTGGGATTACAGATGCATGCCACCGTGTACCGAGGACAGCTTTCTGCTTTATCTGCCAGATGACCGAAGGAGGCATCTCTAGCTTGGGGTGGGAAGGAGATCAACAACGGGACGGTTTGCAAAGGAGGAGCCCATCGGGCAGGCCTGGAGTCCAGGCTGATGCCAGGAGGGAGCCATGCCTCCTCAAACATCCACAGGCAAGAAAGGAGGTATAGGGCTGGGTGGAGAGCTGTTCAGCAGGTCCTGTGGCCTTAGGTGCACAGCCAGGCTGCAACCACGCTGATGGGGGCCGGACTATACCTCTCTTGCCTCCTACCCTGTACCTGGCCTCCTGTTGGCTAATTCCATCCTCAGAGGTCACCGAGGGCCGCCTGAGGGCTCTACCTTCAGGACAGGGAGCAGGCTGTCTCAGCTGACCAAACCCTGGAGAAACGGGCACAGGTGCCAGTAGGTATCTTAAATTCTGCTCTAGAGAATGCCCGGATCTTTCCCTTGCTGTGTTTGTGCTTTGTGTTTTAGACGTGGTATTTCCTGTCATCCCAAGACTGTGGAGAGGCACTTTTAAAAACTGTGTGTAGTGAGAAAAAGGTAGGTATGTGTGTGTGTGTGTGTGTGTGTGTGTGTGAGAGAGAGAGAGAGAGAGAGAGAGAGAGAGAGAGAGAGAGAGAGAGAGGAATCTCAATATATAAAACTATAAAACAATTCACACAGGTATGAAATCTTACAATAAACCAAATACTTGTGTATATGCATTGTATGTGTGATAAAATACGTACACCATAAGATTTACTTTTTTGTTTTTGAGACAGGTCTTATGTAGCCCAGGCTATCCCTGAAATCCTGCTCCTCCGGCCTCTACCATCTGAGGGCTGAGATTATAGGCGCCCCCCCCCACCACGCCTGGCTATGGAACCTTAGGTGCTGGTCCTCACTATCTGCCTTGTTCTCTGCTGTGTGTGCCAGGTTAGTTGGCCCACGAGCATCCAGGGGCTCCTGTCTTAGACTCCTCTCTCCCGTAGGGGAGTCGAGATTACAAACATGACACTCATGCTGTACATGTGACTTTCATGCAGGCTCTAGGGCTACAAACTTGGGCCTCATGTTCACACTGCAAGGGCTTTCACCCCCTGAACCATCTCCCCAGCCCCAGATTTCCTGTTCTAGGCACATGCGTTGGTAGGGCAGGCACCTTCACATTGCTGGTGGTCTCCAGGAAGGTTCCCAAAGGCTTCATCTTCTTTTGTTTATTTTCTATATATATGAGTACACTCTAGCTGTCTTCACAGACATCAGAAGAGGGCATCGGGTCCCATTACACATGGTTTTGAGCCACCATGTGGTTGCTGGGAATTGAACTCAGCACCTCTGGAAGAGCTGTCAGTGCTCTTACCCACTGAGCCATCTCCTCAGCCCAAGGCTTCATCTTCTAATCCTACTTTTCTACATCCCCCAGGGCTGTTTCCATCAACCTGCATAGGCTGGGGACTCCCCTGGACTGTGACAGAAATGTCTGACTGTGTCTGTCTATATGACCTGGGATTCTTAGGAGGGTGTAGGCCAGGTTCTTAGAGTGAGCGCCCTAAGCGATCCAGTGTGTAGTGTTTTTATGTAGCACCCCAGACGTTGCACTGCATTGCTCCTGCACACTGGGTATGTGTAGGCTGTCCCAGAGGTCAGCTTGGCTCCCAGTAGACAACACAGACCCTGGCATTTGACAGGAGAATGGCAAGCTCACACCGTGGGAAGAGCATAGTCTCTTCTAGAAGGAGACCTCTGGCTTAGTCTATCTTGCCCAGGAAACTGTCATTCTCCTTTCTGTGAATCTGGTGACTTTGAGGACCCATGGCAGTGAGGTGGGATAGCACCTGCCCTCTGTGCTTGGCTTGTCACACAGCATCCACGGGGCCCATGGTGGAGCTTCCTTCCTTTTAAGGCTGAACAGCATTTGCCTGACTCTGCAGCCCTGTGGGTACCCAGGCACCTGTTGACGGGCACTGTGTGGCTTCTGTATTCTACCATCACGAGTAATGCTGTTACGAGTACAGGTGAACAGATATTTCCTGGAAACTTTAGTTATCTGAAGAAGTCCCATACAGTTTGCTGGTGGCTCTACCACTTGACATGCTCACCGGGGGTGCACTGGGATTCCAGTTTCTCATATTCTTGCCAGCAACACTGGGTGGAGCCAGTGGATGGGAGGCGCCTTTTTTTTTTTTTTTTTTTTTTTTTTTTTGGTTTTTCGAGACAGGGTTTCTCTGTGTAGTCCTGGCTGTCCTGGAACTCACTCGGTAGACCAGGCTGGCCTCGAACTCAGAAATCCACCTGCCTCTGCCTCCCAAGTGCTGGGATTAAAGGCATGCGCCACCACGCCCGGTGGGAGGCGCCTTCTTCTCGCGATGCATGGGTACGCTTGGACACACCACCTGTAACTTTAGCATTTCCCGTGCATGTCCGAATCCCGGTAGCTGCGGATGTGTGCCGTGTGATGTAAGTGTGATGTCCCCGTTCACCTGGCCAGGTTGGCGCGGCAGCCCGCCCCTCCCGCTGATTGCTGACGCCCCTTTTGGATATCCTGTTGGTGAGCATTCCCTCTGTGTGCACTGGGCTCTCTGCGCCCCTCTGCGGCCTGCCAGCATGTCCCGTGTCTTCTCTGATGACTATGTCAGTTGCTTAACTCCCCTGGCCTTACCGCGGCAGGCGGCTGCTCTCTCCAAAAGCGGATCCCATGCCCTTCGCGTAGCGTCGGCCTGCCCTTCTCCTGTCAGATGTTAGGGTCTGTGTCCTCCATTAGGAGTGGGATGATCTCCGGGACGGCTTAGACATACCCAGTGTGCAGGAGAGACACAGTGTGACTTCTGAAGTTCTACCACAAAAAATGTCACACACTGGCTCCATTGGGGTGCTCGCTCTAAGAACGTGGCCTACACCCTCCAAAGAATCCCAGGTCACATTCAGGCATTTCTGCCATAGTCTGGGGGAGTCCCCAGCCTGTGGCTAGGGGGTGTGAATAGGTAGGATATGGAAGGTGATTCCACTTGGTACTGTCCACTGAGCAGCCAGAGGGACCCAGGTGAGGCGGGGTGCCTGAGAACTGGTGTCAAGGTCCCTTCAAGTCCCTTCCAGGTTGGAGTGATGGTCACATGTCACACTGCCTAATGTTTTACCTTGATTCTCACCAACCAAAGTTTATCTTTTGCCGATGGCTCACTCGAGTTGGGTGTGGGCTCCAGGGACAGGGCCTGGCAAGCCGTGTTCTCTGTGGAGACAGGGCAGAGCCTGGCTCTAAGTTACTCTATAGTGTATACTACTGGCATCTCAGACTGTACCTTTCCCCCAAGAAACTCCATTTTCCAAGCAGTTTTTGGCTCCTTTTTGAAGCTGGAGAACGACTGTGCTCGTGTTGACACGTGAACAGGAGCATCCGTTCAGCACCAACCGACAGATGGCGTGCTCCAGGGAGCGGGAAGACCGTTCAGCACCAACCGATAGATGGCGTGCTCCAGGGAGCGGGAAGAGTGCCTCTCTACGGATTTACGGGGCCAAGTGAGACTGGCCGTCTCACGGTATGCGGCCACATCACTGAAAACTAAGGTTTATTGGACACAGTAGCAGAGGAAGTGTGTGAGGAGAGGACCTGGTATTGAGAGGCTGACGGCCTCCACTGACCTGTGGGTGGCTGTCCTGGGATTTCGCCTTGGCTCGGTCCCTGCGGTTGATGCGGCTCTCTCTTCACCCATCTGTGCCTGCCGTCCGTCTGTCTGCCTGTTCCTTCCTCGTCTGCACCCAATCTGACTCTTTTGCCTCTGCAGTTAGACCGGCTCCCTTACCTGTGACAGGCAGTGGCCGGACTTGAAGCCACTGTAGCTTCTGCAGCATTTTCCCAGCAGTTCAGTTTGGGCTCCTTATCCTCTATCTAGAAACCATCTTGTAGCTCATCGGTTTCTGCGCTTTGGCCTCTCAGGCATTTGAGCTTCTCTCCCTCTTGTAGCCTTTGTAGCCATTCTGTAACACACACACACACACACACACACACACACACACACACATGCACTTGTTATATTATGTGTGCCATTTGATCTGAGACTTAATACGAATAATCAAAGTTAGAATAAAAGAACCTGTGTGAGTATCTAGCAAATTGCTGTCATTGAGACTGCTGTGCCACAGGAATTCATTGTTATTCAATAAATTCTGAGGTTTTAGAAATATGCAAATGTGCTTGTCTATGTTTCTAACAAAGTGTGCTCACTCCACCCCTGCAGAGCAGGATTCAGGGCTGGCACAGTTCAGGCTAGGAAGGGGCACCGTCTAAGGAATGAACAGCCTCAGGGATGGTCCCCTTGGTCCTTTCTTCTCCCATTCCCTTCCTTACGGTTTTGGGGTGAGCTTGTAGACAAGCCCCCTGGGGATTGCACCATGTCTTAGTCAGGGTTCCTATCCCTGCACAAACATCATGACCAAGAAGCAAGTTGGGGAGGAAAGGGTTTATTCAGCTTACACTTCCACATTGCTGTTCATCACCAAAGGAAGTCAGGACTGGAACTCAAGCAGGTCAGGAAGCAGGAGCTGATGCAGAGGCCATGGAGGGATGTTACTTACTGGCTTGCTTCCCCTGGCTTGCTCAGCTCGCTTTCTTATCGAACCCAAGACCACCAGCCCAGGGATGGCACCACCCACAAGGGGCCCTCCCACCCTTGATCACTAATTGAGAAAATGCCTTACAGCTGGATCTCATGGAGGCATTTCCTCGCCTGAAGCTCCTTTCTCGGCGATAACTCCAGCCTGTGTCAAGTTGACACACAAAACCAGCCAGTACACACTGGGTGTTACAGATCGATCTGAGGGCATAGAAAACATCCAAGTCTTCAGCCAGGAGAACATATCTGAATGGGATTGCCCGTTCACTCCTTACTGTGTGGACTGTGGGCTTGTGTCATGTTAGAAGAGAGTGGGGCCCTGGGTGAGGCAGCTGTGGATGCGGGCCTGCACATGGGCAGAAAGAAGGTGGTTGGAGGCTTTCTCTTGGGGGTAAGGGTAGGGTTAAGGAGGCCAGAGTGGTGATAGCTCACTCACAGCAGCTGGGCCTGGGGGAGATTCTCAGGGCAGCTCCCTGTTACAGCTCCCTGGGGTGGCTGGGCCCAACCTCTGTGCAGGTCAGTGTGACTGGGTCTAGCTGTCCCAAAGAAGGAAGAGGAAGTCCATCCAGGTCAGAGGGGGCAGGGCTGTGGTGTGGGTGGAACTGGAAGCCAACACATCCTCTCCCTAGTCTATTAGCTACGAGCATGCAGTGGAGCCATTGGGAACAACTGCTCTGGATGAGGGCTTGTCCTCTACACCCCTCTGCCCATCCCATAGCACCTTCCTGCACCTCCCAGGATCCTCAAGGATCAGCTCCAGCACAGGCTACCCAGCCTTACCGTATCCTGCCTTCTTCCTCAAGGACTCTCCGGCCGTGGCTAAGCTTGCCAGGGTGATGCTCCTCGCTGTCAAGGCTCTCCCCACATCTTTCTCTCATCTCCACCGTGGACCCTTGGGAAGCCTCCCTGCTTCCCTCCTCCCAAGTATTCTGTTTCATTGGTTTTGTTTTCACTTGCTGGGTGTCAGGGGGCTCATTGGGGACCTAGAGAGGGAAACGGTAGGCTCAGGCACATACAAGCACAGAAATGTAGACATTACCTAAGTTCTCACATGCCCACACGTACTTATACTTTCCTGCATCCTAGCTGGTGACGGCTTTCGCAGGTCCTTCTTCCTGGTGCCTTCCTCTGCACATCCAAACTCTGACTTTGGTTTCGGTCCCCTAGGCCATCAAAATCCAGGAACACTGTGTCGAATGACCCAGTCACTTTTGTTCTCATAGAGTTTGGCCCAAGGATTGTCCAAGTGTAATGGGCGCTGTAGAAGACTGGATGAAAGTCAGAGCAGAGGCCATCTTCAGGTTCCCCCTCACTGCACACACGGGGCGGGCTGCTGCTCAGATGTGCAGGAAGCACACGTGCCACAGACAGTCAGGCCAGAGACCTGCTGCATCTCTGCTGTGTTGCTAGGAATAAAATGCAGCTATAGAACCAGATGCAAAATAAGTGTTTCAGTAGAACGAACCTGCGTGCTGCTCCAAGAGCTAGTTTCGTCTTTAAGGCGGGAGAGACGACTGGACAGCACATGCCGACACAGTGGCGGTTAATTGTGCGCCTCCACAGAGTGCCCGGATAACCCTTCTCCGTGGATGTCTACGTCTTGGAGCACGTGGGCCCTCTCATGTTTGAAGTTGTAGGCAGAGTGAAATAGATGCCCCCTCCCAGGTGGCCTCACCCAGCTGCCTGAGGGCCTGACTGGAACAAAAAAGGCTGAGGCTATCCCTAATTCTCCCTGGGCAGGGTACCAGTCCCTGTTGTCATGGCAACAAAGTACCTGATAATGCAACTTAAAGGAAGAAAGGAAGGAAGGAAGACAGAAAGAAAGGAAGAAAGGAAGAAAGGCAAAAAGAAGGAAGCAAGGAAGGAAGGAAAGAAGAAAAGAAGGAAGAGAGGAAAGAAGTAAGGAAGGAAAGAAGGAAGGAGGGAAGGAAAGAAGGAAGGAGAGAAGGAATGAATGAAGGAGGGAAGGAATGAAGGAAGGAAGGAAAGATGAAGGAATGAAGGAAGGGATGAATGAAAGGATGAATGAAGGAAGGAAAGAAGGAAGGAGGGAAGAAGGGCTTATTTTGGCTCACAGTTTGAGGGTGTAGTCCACCCTGGGGAAGCCATGTGGCAGGAGCGTGAAGAGTCAAGTGACATCGCATCCACAGCCAGGACGCAGAGGGGGCTGGACACTGGTGCTCAGCTCCATGCCGTCTTTTGGTTCTGTCCAGGACCCAAGCCCATGGGATGGGGCCGCTTACCTTTAGAGTGAGTTTTCCCTCTGCCCAGAAACCTCTCTGGCCACATCCTCACAGAGGCATCCACGGGTTTGACTCCGAGCTGATTCTAGATTCCCATCCAAGCAGGGACTTGCGCTGGAACTCACAGGCTCAGCTCTCTGGGTCCCTAGCCTGTGGGAAACAGATCTGCCTTCCCATCAACACCCTGTGCTTTTTAAGTTGAAGACAGCGCTTTCTCTTGAAATTTTCAAAAGGATCTTTTGCTTATGTATAACAGTTTTCAGTTTTTATTTTTATGGGTTTTCTGTATGTGCAAATGTGTGTGTCTGCGTGTATGCGGTTTTTCTTTTTTTCTTGTTTATTTGGTGTGGAGGTTTGAATATTCTTGACCCAGGGAATGGGAATGGCACTATTAGGAGGTGTGGTCTTGTTGGAAGAAGTGTGTCATTGTAGGGAGGGGTGGGCTTTGAGACCCTCCTCCTAGCTGCCTGAGGACAGTCTTTCCTGTTTGCCTTTAGAATAAGACACAGAACTCTCAGGTCCTCCTGCACCGTGCCTGCCTGGAAGCTACCATGCTTCTGTCTTTGTGATAAGGGACTGAACCTCTGAGCCTGTAAGTCAGCCCCAATTAAATGTTTATCCTTATAAGGAGTTGCCTTGGTCATGTGTGTGTGTGTGTGTGTGTGTGTGTGTGTGTTCCCATGTGCCAGGGAGATCGGCAAACAACCTGTCATAGTCATTTTTCATCCATGTAGACCTCAGGGGTGGCACTCAAGTGACCAGGTGTCTTAGTCACTGTTCTGTTCCATGAGCATATGACACCATGACCATGGCAACTCTTACGAAACAAAGCATTTAATTGGGGCTGACTTACAGTTTCCGAGGCTTAGTCCATTATCATCACGGCGGGGAGCACGGTGGCAGGCAAGGCAGAGGGCAGACCGAAGACAGTGGTGCTGGAGAAGTTGTTGAGAGTTAGCTACATCCTGATACACAGGCAGGCAGGCAGGCAGGCAGGGGGGGGGGGCGGAGACAGGGAAGGGAAGGGAAAGGGGAGGGGGAGGGGGAGGGTAAGGCTATACCCACTTCTAAAAAGGCCACACCTATCTAATCCCCCCCCCAGGGGCCATTCTTATTCTAACTACCACACCAGGCTATCCTGTCAGCCCAAGAAGGTGTGTTCTCCCAACATTTACCCAGGGATGGGTATTCTGATGCCCTTATCTCAGCTACCCTGAACAGTGCTGCTGCAATGTACACACTGATGTCTCTGCACGCGCTCGGACTTTGTTTCTTATGAATTCACACCTCCACCCAGGATCACTGGGTCATGGGGTGGTTCTGATCTTAACTCTTAGGGAAACCTGCAATACTGTTTTCCTCAATGTGAGTGCCCATTTTCATAACAGCATAGTACTCTTTCCTCCACAACCTCTCCAACATCTTTGTCTGATCAGTCGTGTGTGTGTGTGTGTGTGTGTGTGTGTGTGTGTGTGTATGTGTGTGCGCTTGCGAGTGCATTACTCAAACTTACGTGTTTTTTTGGGAGCTGCCCCCTCCCCCCTTTAAAGACAGGATCTCTTATTACCCTGGAACTCATAAAGAAGTCTAGGCTGGCTGTTCAAGGGATCTACCTGCCTGTGTCTGCCTCCTTAGCACTGGGATTTCCAATGCCTGCCCCCACACCTGACTTTTCAGCCTGGAGTCTGGGGAGTGAACTTAGTTCCTCCCCAGACTTTACCAAATAAGCTACATCCTGGCTCCAGAGAGCAACCTTTTTAGCAGGCGCGTGCTACCATCTCCCTGTGGTTTGGGATCCGCATTTCCCTAATGATCAGTGATGCTGAAGATCTTTAGAGATGCCTTGGGGCCATTTGAATATATTCCTCCAAGAGATGTCTGCTCCAGTCTGTATTAAGTTGCTTTGCTCACTGTTGTAACAAAATGCCTGGGAGAAGCAGGGTAGGGAGGAAGGGCTTATTTTGGTTGGAGTTTTGAGGGCGGGGTACATCACAGTGAAGAAGGCATGGCGGGAGAGTATGAGGTGGCTGGCCACAATGTATCTGCACTCAGGACAGACAGAAGGATGCTGATGTGGTTGGCTTTTTCCTTTTTATGCAGTCTGGGACCCCAGCCCTTGGGACAATAGTACCACCCACAGTCTGAGTGAGCGAGTCTTCCCTTCTGGGGTAAGCCTCCTTGGAAACACTGTCACAGACAGACAGCTCCTGCAGGTGCTTGTCTCCTGGCTGATTCCAAATCTAGCCAAGGTGACAGTCAAGAGGGACCATCACAAAGGCCCTACGCTCGGTTCAAAATCCAACTGTTCTTTTAGCCGTCGAATTGTTGAACTTTCTTATATGTTTCAAATATTGAAAACATATAACTTGTGATGATATATTTACCATTGTAACTTTTAAGAATACTTACTTGTATTACTTTTAATTCTCTCTCTCCCTCCCTCCCTCCTCTCTCTCTCTCTCTCTCTCTCTCTCTCTCTGTATGTGTGTGTGTGTGTCTGTGTCTGTGTGTACTCATGCAGATGCCAATGGAGGGCAGAGGCATCAGATCATGCAGACTGGCAATTACACATAGATGGCTGTGGCCCAGCTGACATGGGTGCTGGGAGCCGAACTTGAGTCCCCTGGGAGAGCAGCAAGCGTTCTTAACCATTGAGCCTTTTCTACAGCCCCAAGTTTTTGCTTTGAAAGCCTTTGTGTGGCTTATAAATGCTGCTCCCGCCTCTTCCCTCCGCTGACAGCTTTCTTTGCACTAGCTTTTTATTTAAACTGTCTCATTTGCTTTTTCTTCTGCTGCTGACTCTGGCTTCAGGGTCCTCTCTAGGAGCTGATTCTTTATCTTTACCTCGATTTGCCAGTCTAGCTCTGTTGGCTGTTTTTCTGGAATCCAGACCAGTGCTAATATACAAATATTAGATACCTTGTATCCCGTGGCATTAATGTAATAGTAACACTGTTTGGCTAATGGCATTACTTTTCACAAGGAGTAAAATGTTACCTTTTGTTTCTGTATAATGACATAAAATAGCAAATAACCTCTATGACGAGTGAGACACCTTGTGAGGGAGAAGAAAGTTTCTCTTTGTATTGTCAGTGATGCTCTGTTTAAAGAGCAGGGGGTCTTGCTGTTTTTCAGGGGACTCGGCAAAGCCCGTATCAACTGTGGCCATTCTTTTTTGGCTTCACCTTCCCACACGCAGTCTCCAGAGAGTTCGGTGCTCTCTGCCAACTGACAGGATCTAGGCACTTCGGGGAGACTGGCGCTAGAGACTGTCCAGACTGCCATGTGAAACAAACAGCCTGAGATGTCCCATTTCATTTTGATATCAGGTAGACAGTGAGGTATGGACTCCTTTTTAGTACAAGTGTAAGTTCCCATGCAATGTATGGAACACTGTGGCTAAACTACTGTTTTTTGTTTGTTTAGCTGAAATTTAAATTTAACTGTGTGTTCTGTCATCCATCAGCCTTCCTTCCTTCCTTCTTTCCTCCCTTTCTCTCTCCCTCCCTCCCTCCATTCCTTTTCCCCTCCCCCTCCCTTCCTTGATTCCTCCCTTTCCTTCTTCCTGGTCTGCCTACCTCCCCTCCCAGCCCTTCCCCAGGCCTGAGCCCACCATCACCAGCCCTACCTGTGTCTTCCCCAGGCCCTTCCCTCCTGGCCCCAGACGACAGCTCCCTTTTCTGCTGTTTTTAGTTGAATTTTTCTGTCATAAGAGCAATACGAGTTCATTACAGAAAAATCACAGGCTACAGATAAGCAATAAGAAGAAAGCAAGCAAACAGTCAGGATTCCGCCTACACAGAGCGGAGTGCTGTGCCTACCTCGGGTAGAGCTTTCTAGAGCTTGTGTGTGCCTTCATCTTTGCAGATATTTTAAAGAGAACATTAAACTCAGCACCCCAGCCCAGACTCACTGCCCTGGGGGTCCACTGAAGGAGGAGCAGATCCTCAGCCCCACACTGGTCTCAGCCCCATGGGGAGTAGCCAGGAGTTAAACTCTAGGAGTGGGGGGGGGGGCGGAGGGAATGAAAAGCCTTGGTCAAAGCTACTTCTAACCCTGGGGCAGCTGTAGCAATGAACCACAGCTGGGATAGGAGGCAAAGAACTGGCTTTGGCTGGTTAAAGGACCCTTCTTATCCTGTCCTTATATGGCCTTTCCTCTGGGTGCTCCTGTATCCTAATCTTAGGAGGACTCCATCAGGTTGGATTAGGGCCCACCCTAATGACCTCATTTTAACATAATCACCTCTTTCTAGGCCTCATCTCCAAATAAGGCCATGCTCTAAGAATCAGGAGGTGAGGCCTTTAGTACAGGAATGTAGAAGGTAACAGTCCAGGCCCAAGCACCCTGCCTGGCCTGGAGCACTGGGCCTCACTTCTTCATCCAGGGAATGGGGCCGTGTGGTCACATTCATCATGTTGCCAAGCAGCAGGTCCTCAGAAGTGCTGGCTCTGCGCCCAGCCCTGAGTAGACAAACCCCCTGTGGGGAGAGGAGGAGAGGCTCCTCACCTTTGGTACCCACCTGCTCCTTCACCCACCTATATACTCTGTCCCTTCAGATCAACCCAGAGCAGAGCTGCGGGCGGAGATGCCAGCTGCTCTCTCTGAGCCCGGCATCCCTCTGTGGTGGGTGGAGAGATATGTCCTACCCCAACTTACCTTCTTCTCCCTTCTGACAAGTGCTGTTTTCCCTGTCTGAAGTTCCTGTCCCCAGAGGCTCAAGGCTAAAGCACCTCCCCCTCTGCAGTCACACAGAAGACATCTTGCTGTGTGGACGGACTTGAATTCTCAAGCTCCTTGGCTGTGCTTCTTCTCCCAAGTGCCAGCCCCTCTTCCCACACGTTCTTGGGAAGACCCCTGCCCTTCCAAGGCAAGTGAGACCCCCCTCTTATGACCTCTTTAACAGCCTTCCTCTTCATTGCTGTTGGAGGTCGGACTATACCTTAAGCTTGCCCTGGGCCTCTGGGAATCTGGAGCTGCATAGAGGCTGGCGGGTGAAGGGAACAGTCAAAACACCACGCAGTGCCACCGCCCCACCCCCACTGAACATGAATTCCGGCATTTCTTGAGGACAGAGCGGAGTGCTGCCTCCTGGGGGAGGGGCAACTAGATGCCAGGATGGATCCAGTCAGCTTCTGCAGGCACAGACCTGCTCAGACCAGATGGGTTGTCAGTGGAGGGGGCTGCTGGAGGGAAGGGCCTGAGGGGTGGGTGGGCGGTTATCAAACCCGGTGATGTCAGACACATCCCTGAGTGGCGTGCACAATAGTGCCTATGCAAAATGGACCCTTCAGGGAGAGACCCCTGGCAGGTCACAGCCGCTGCCCTGGACCTCACAGAAGAGGACTGAGACTCATGAGGGTCAGGGCTCGAAAGCACTTCCATGTTTGACTTCCCAAGAGTTGACTTGCTAGCATTTCACATCAGGGTCTCTCTCTCTCTCTCTCTCTCTCTCTCTCTCTCTCTCTCTCTCTTTCTCTCTCTCCTCTTTCCCTTCTTTCCCTCTCTCTCCTTCCCTCTCCTTCCCTCTCCTCCTTTCCTCCTTCCTCCCTCCTCCCTCCCTCCTTCCTCCTCCCTTGCCCTCTGCCTTTGCCCTGCCCCCCAGGCAAGTTGCAGGACATGGCCCTTCCCTCATTCCCTGGGCAAAGCACACACTGGTAGTTTTTTGTTATGTTTAGTCTATTTCAGTTCTTCACATTGTCTAACTTGGAGGGATCCCCTGATTTCACTGCCCATTGCTGGGTCCTGGCATTCAGTCAGAAAACTGCCCCCCCACCCCAGTTCCTCTGTATGTGCTGTCTTTAAAATCTAACACGGAGAGTAAACTTGGGTGCCATCTCTGGTTTTTTGTTTGTTTGTTTTGTTTTGTTTTGGTTTTGGTTTTTTACTTTAAAATAAAGAAGGGGGCACATCAGGAAAATACAACACAATTCCAATCAGATTTTCTGGAAGACAGTTTAGCAGCATGCTAAAGGCCCACATATCTGTGGATGGTCCCCAGCGCTGACTTAACTATTTCACATTAGGAAGTGTGCCATGGGGGACAGGGGCCGGGCTGCTCTAAGGATGTCCACCCACTGTGGACATTAAGGGACCATATGTGGCTTTGGGAGTGCCCACTCAGACTGATGTCCCTGGCTCTCCTCTTGACCATGTGCTGTGGTGATGTTCAAATCTCAGTTATTGATACAGAACAGAGGCAGGAGAGGCAGAGGCAGGGTGGGCAAAAGTTAGACCTGTCTCTGCTCGTAAGATCTGGATTGACAAACCACAGGCAGGAAGGTAGTTACTGCTACTGGGGTTTTATTTTTTGTTCCCCCTTCAGGCTTTTCTTTGTTTTCTGTAAAGAGCTCACATTATTTTAATAAGAAAAGGTTTTCCTCCCTTATTTTTCCTTCTTCAGGAAAGGGGGTGGGAGGAAGAGTGAAGGAAAGAAGAGGAAAGGAAAGGGAGGCAAAGGAGGAAGGAGAGGGTATCAAGGCTTTTTGGAGCTGGCGTTGGAGTTGAGGGGAGGGCAGGAGCCTCGGGTGCTCGGTGCAGATCTCTCCCAGCTGTGGCGTGGACCCCGGGAAAAGCTCAGTGTCCTGAGAAGGGGTTACTTTCTGCGCGCTCCAGGAGACCCTCAAGTGGCCAGTGGGGACCCGGATGAGCCGACCCGAGCCTTCGCAAGGCAACTGTGTTCCTAGGGCGGGTCCTGCCCAGCTCCAGGCAGCGGCCTTGCAGCGTCCCCTGTGTTTATTCTTCCTGAGGTTTCGGGATGAGAAGTGCGCGCGGTGGTGGTGGTGGTGGGGGGGGGGTGGGGGGGACGCACGCAGAAATACCATCTGTGCTGATTTTTTCCCTTAAAAGTTATTTTTCAATTGAAATATTTTTCAAAGCAAAAAAAAAAAAAAAAAAAAAAAGTGAGCGATGTTAGGGTGTCAGTTCCAAGGAGGAGCCGGGCGGGTTGGGGGGCGGAGAGGGGGAGGTGCCCGTGGAATCGGGGAGTGAGCTGGCTGGGCGGGGAGCAGTCTTCCATCTGTCCCGTCCCATCCCTACCCATCCACGTGCCCTATGTCCCCCAAGATGTGTTCCACACACACATCCATCAGCACCCCCTCCCCCAGTCTGACGGTTCTGGGCTCACTGTTCTTTCCTTCCGGGCCTCAACTCTGGCCTTAGGCCCCCTTTCTCGTTCACTTCACTTTTTCAGCTAAAATGTCACCAGCGAAGCGAGGTGCGGGGCGCGCTCATCTCTCTTGTTCTGGGAGCTTCCTTCAACTCACTCCCAGAGCTGTATAGGGAAAGAGCTAGGACGGCGAGCTTAGCGCGAGAGCGCGCCTGGCCACGGCTGCACAGGGAGGAGTGCCAGCCGCCTCGCGACCTTCCTCCCCACCTTTCTCCACCCCCTCACCTTCTCAGATTCCTCCTCTCCTTCTCCGCTCTCCACCCCTCAGCAGGGTGAGGGGTGGGCGGCAGTGAAGTTTGGCTGAGGCTTGGTAAGCGGGAGGATGGGTGTCCCAGGCACGGGCACACCCCAAGCACCCCCACCCAGCTGTGGGAGCTGTGCCTGAGTAATGGAGACACTGCGCCCTATGCACCTTTCTGCTCGGACCTCCCAGCAACCTGGAGGAATGGTGGGAGGCAACTCCTCAGGTGCGCTGCTGCCGCCGAGGGCTGGGCCAGGGGCGCAGTGGCAACCCAGGGGGCGAGCACCCTTCTCCCCGCTGGGAGAAGTTAGACGGGCGCTGTAGGTGTCCTACTGTCTCTGTCCCTCCTTGTCAGTCTGTACCTCTCTGTCTCTGTGTCTGTCTCTCCTCTTCCCCCTGTGTGCGTGCGTGTGTGTGTGTGTGTGTGTGTGTGTTTGCGCGCGCGCCCGCACACACCCCCCATAGCAAATGAGGACCCCTTCCTTGCCTCATCAATCTCCTCAGCAGTCTCTGCATCCCGTGTCTTCTGGCCTGAAGTTCTCTGCCCAGGTGTGGCACATGTAAGTGCATCTGCTGTCCCAGGGAAACTCCCTCCTCTGTCCATCTCCTGCTCCCCCCGCCCCTTCCCCTGCCGGGCCTGGCCTCTTTCCCCGCCCCACTTTCCCCTAGAGTCACTATGGGGATGCAAGGGAGAAATTTGTGTTTAATTCTTTTTGGTTTTCAAAGACACGAGAAAATAAACGGACCAAAGGCAATCAGAGCAACTTTCTTCAAGTCTTTATTATTGTAGCTTAAAAGTTTATACACAAGGAATGTTTCCAACACAACATCCACTGACTGGTCTTCACCCCGCCCCACAACCCACTCTTTCTGCCCAGGACCCTCAGACTCTTTCCCTTCTCCAAGGGGTTCTAGCGTCCCTCTTGGGAACCTCGCCAACTCCCCAAGTCGCTTCCTTTGGTCCTGAAGCCCACCCCTTCCACGCCCCTCTTCCGTCCCGTGGAACTCAGAGCACTCTCCCCCTCTTACTTTAGGCGCTGTTTCGAGCCCCTCTGCAATTCAGAGCCGACCCGTGGTCAAGCCCAGTTAGAGGCGGTTCGTCATCAGCAGCCGGGGCTCTAGCGCACCCAAAGTTAGGCGGGGAAATTACCCTGCCCACCCTTTCCCCATCTCGAGCCCCTCCCCCAACCCAGGGATAAGAAATAAACACAAAAGCAGCAGGACTCCCTGCGCTCGACAGGTGGGTGCCAGGCAACTAGCTGGAGCCTGAGGCGCTGCTGGAACCCAGCTGCGCTCAGGGCGCGCGGGCGTGGCCAACAAGTCCGAGCTGTGAGATGCTGGGGACTTTCGCGCTTTGCTGAGGCGGCACTGGGGAGCGGGTGTCAGAAAGTCCAGCAGGGACAAAGCTGCCAGCTCGAGCCACAGCAATGCTCCTGAGAGCAAGCCAAAAAAAAGGTACGAAAGGGAGTCACTAGAGCAGAGTCTCAAGTTAGCCAGACTCAGCCTGCGCTCTGTGGCTGTGCTCATCTGTGGTCTGGGGATCCCCGACAACCTTTGACTTCTTTGGGAGCATTTGCACGTGGGCCCGGAAGACCCGGCCCACCAATTGAGTCACTTGTCCCTTGGTTATTTAGAATCGACGTGGTGGCCTAGTACCATGCAACTGTTCATCATAGCTCTCCAACCAAGTGCGCAACTCAGACACCTGGTAACCGTCGGGGCCACGGCCTCCCTGGTACATGATGGTGCCGCTCTGGATGACGTAGAGGCGCTCAAAATAGGCACCATATGCGGAACTGCTGGAGTTGGCCATAGTGTCCAGGACCAGAGCACAGCCAGGTGCGCCCTGTTGAAGCACTCTTGCTGCGCTGACACGGTCCTCCAGGCTGCGGTGCTGGGGAATAACGTAAGGTGAATCTGTGGTGACCCAGCCGTCGGATGGGTGGGCTTCCTCGATGTAGATAATAAGGAAGTCAACGTCGCGCTGGTACTTGGTGACCAGGCGCTGGAAGGCGCTCATCCGCGCCATGAACGGTGGTCAGGTACAGCTGCCAAAATTGAGCACCAACGGGCGGGTCCCTTGTGCGTAGTCGAGGATGCGCTGGCTCTGGAAGCCATCAGGCCGGACGACCTCCGAGTTTGGCGCTGGGCCACCCTCATGGGCCTGCTTGAAGAAATCCAACTTCTGGCCATGCCACACGGCCTTGAGAGAGGCCAGGGTGCACAGACGGTTGTCGTCCGATACGCAGATGGGCGGGTCGTCAGGGGGCATCTCTTCGCCTTCACTATTGAGCTCTAGTTCGGGCTCGGGGTGGTCAGGATGGCGACGGCGCAGGAAATGCTTGCGGATGCACAAGAAATCTAAAAGCCAGAGCATGAAGGCCGTGCCTAGGAAGCGCGGGAACAGCACGAGGCACGAGGCGGTCTGGGCGCAGAGCCTCAGAGAGTGAAGCAGCAGAGAGCGGAGCATGGTGGCCGCGGGCCCCGAAGCCCCCGGGGCCCCTTCACCTTCTCCGACCACCAACCTCGAGGCGGCCTGGCGAGGCATCTGGTCCTCGGTGCTCTGGGAGCTCAATTTATAGTCAAAGCTTGAATTGGCGGGAGACTCCACCTCCGACCGGGGCCCGCCCCCTTGCAACTTGAGCCCGGAGGGATCACCCAGAGGCGCGGCCAATGCCCCAGAAATCTTGGGTCGAGGGCGGGCGCGGGCTGGCCGAGGGTGGAGCGGTGCGTCCCGGGGCTGGCAGGGGCGGGCCTGAGTCCCGCAGCCAGCTCTCTGGGGCGGGGGACCCCGAAGCCGCTGTGTCCGGGGACTGGGAGTCCGATCTCAGAGCCTGGCAGTCCGTGGTGGCAATGGTGTAGCCCGCGCAAGCGCCTCGCACCTTCTAGGTCCCGGCGGGCGGGTCCCAGCCCGCGCCCTCCTCGCCGCGCACCTGAGCTGAGTTCCCCGGCGGCCGCAGCGCCGCGCCGGAGCTCCGGTTCGCTTCCCGCGCGCCGCCGCCGCCAACGCCGCCCACGCTGCCGCCGCTCGTGCGGGGTCGCTGCCCAGGTACCGCGGGAGGCCAGGTCTGCGGCCGCCGCTCGGCCGCCCCCCGGCTGCGGCCCGGCCGGAGACGCGGGCCCGCGAGGAGGCAACTTTGGGTTCCCGCCGCCTTCCCCGCTCGCCCGCGGGCGCCGCTCGACTGCCGCAGCCCGTCCGCCCGCCTCCCGCGCGCGCTCACACTCGCGCCTCGCACACGGCCGCCCCCCGCACCGCCCCGCCACGCACACCGCGCTCCGCGCCCCCCGCTGCTGCCCGAGCTTGCCGCGCGCCGCCTCGGTCCGCGCCGCGCCCGCCCCGTCCCATCTCGCTCACGCCGGGCGCCGCGGTTCCCGGGTCAGCGGCCCCTCGGCTCCAGCCCGGAGGTGCAGAGGGCAGGGCCCGCGGGTGGGCCGGCGCCCAGCTCGGGAGACCCAGAGAGTCGCGGCAAGCGACGCCCGGCCTCGCCCTCGGCCGGCTCCGGGACGCCCTGGGCGCGGGGCGCTGCGGGCACGGGGCGCGGGGCAGCGGGCGCGGGGCGGCGCCGGCCCCGGGCGGCTCTCCCACTAGGGGTAGCTGTTGCCTGAACGCGGGAGCGCTCCCCTCTCGCCGCTTACCTCGCCCGGCGCAGCCCCGGCCGCCGGGCGCACCCGTCCCGTTCGTCCCCGGACGTTGCTCTCTGCCCCGGGAACGTCGAGACTGGAGCGCCCGAACTGAGCCACCTTCGCGAACCCGGAGCGCGGCGGCCCGACTCAGCGCGGAGGCGCCCGGACGCGTAAAGTGCGTACTTTCAACAGGGAACGTGTGCTGAGGCTTTTTAGGGGTGCGGGGCAACTCCCCAACAGCGTGGGGCTCTGGTCGCCTCTGCCGCGGCGGCGGCGGAGACCTCCTAATCTGTCTCTGCGCGTGGCGCACTGCCGGCGATCGGCGGCGGCAGGCCGGGGAGGTACCTTGACCTGGGGTCCCCGAGACCCTGAGCAAGTTCCGCTTCACTACATCCCACAGTGACCCCTCAGGTCAAGGCCTCAACCCTGAAGGCAGCGCCTAAGACTCGCACTCCTTAGAACGCCCCAGCAGTCACGGGATTTTCTAGGGTGACGGGACCCCAGCGGGATACCGCAGCTCCAGCCGCTTGCGTCCCGTGCGCCGCGCCGCCGCCCTCCCGGGAGAGGACCAGCTACCTAACTTTCTCAACCAGAGACCGCGCTGGCGTCCCGGGAGGGTGGGCGCAGTTAGACCGCTTCCATTAGCCATGGAACTTGTCCTGAGAAATCGACCACCGGGCAAGCAGCCCAGAGGGCGCACAGGTAGGCGCCTGCCCTCTCCACCGGGTTTCTGCTCTCCTGGCAGGACGCAGTGCCCCGTGAGTCCCTCGCGGGACCTGTGACTGGAGCAGCTGGAGCCCCGAGTGTGCTATGTTTGAATAGCCTGTGAAAGTGGCTCTTCTCCCTCTAGGTCAGAGGATTTCTCTGGTCTGTGGGGCAAGGGGATACACCCCAGCACTTCCCACCTGAGAGAAGCCACCAGCCACCAGACTCCTATACTGTTCCTAGCACCCTTAGTAAGGTCTTTCAGTTGGACTGGGGCAATCCCAGAACATGCCTGACTGGGGGTTCCACTCATGGTTCTATCCCCAAGCAGGGCTTCTCTGGGCTTGCAGACCCCGCCCCCTCTTTCAGACTGGGGTCAGAAGAGACTCTGCCTGGAGAGTTCAAGAGGCAGATTGGGAGCTTCTGGGACTCTGTCTTGGGTAGGGCAAGAAATAGTTCTCTTCAGCCCAAGATCTTCTCTGGGAAATACCAGTCTAGGACTTGTGTCCTGCTCCTTCCTGTAAGGACCTGGGACAGGGATATGAGACAAGTCCTCCCCTTCCCACATTCAATCTCCGAAAAGGCCACCTGGGGTAGGCACGTAAGTGTCTAGGTACATATGCCATGTGGCAGTCATGGCCTGAGGCAGATAGAAGCCCATCCCTCTGTCCCTGCTCTGTGGGACCCCTGAACATCAGCCCTTCCTGATGTGGGACACCCGGGGAAAGCTGCTGTCTGCATTCCTGGACAGTGCTGTGTGGGAAATAGGCCACACCCCACACTACAGGATTCCAGAGCACTGGATGAAGCCCCCAGGCCTTCTGACTTCCCTGGCCTCCCGGACAGGTGAGGAAAGACCCAAGGTGCGGATAGGGGTACGGGCGATTCTCGCTTTGGGGACACATACCTGGCGTGACAACTATGCCAGTGCTCCCCACCTTTCTGCTATTCCTCCTCATCTCTCTTTCCTCCCCAGTCCTCTTCCCAGGCCCTTCAGGGTAGTGTCCTACCTAGCTATAGTTTTCAGCCTTACTACCAGTTGCGTAGACTATCTTGTCTTGTCCCAGTGGTCTAGAATATGAATACTGGCCCAAGGCCAAGAACCTTCTGAAATCCATGAGGGGCTTGGGCCTCAGTGGAGCTGGCAGACTTGGGTAGGGACCCAAGTTGAGGTGCTTCTCCTGTTTCAAGGGCCCCGGGTGGGATAGCATGCTCTGGGTCCTCCTGCCTGCCCTCTCCCAGCTCCAGCAGACGGCAGACAGGGGAGAGAAAGGAGGGACGCATTGGACTGGGTCCATTTGGTAACTTGGAAGGACTTGGAGGAGGAGGAGGGGCAAGGACGGGCATGACTGGGGAGGACTGGCCCTTGGCCAGCCTTCCACTCCCAAGATCTGGGTAATAGTGGTCTGCCAGTGAAGAGGTGCTAAGAGGGCCTGACATTAACCCCTTTGTCTCCTAGCCTCTGGGTGGGGTTGGTGCCTGTGTGTGGCAGGCATAGTCTCTGCCTCCCTTTCCCAGGGCTGTCAGGAGACACCCATGGAGGTTGGTCTGTAGTGCCAGTGGCTTCTATGTCTCCCCTCAGGGGTGTTTCCTAAGCACTCAGCAAAGATGGCTCAGCCCCTAGATTTTGAGAAGAGCCTCAGAAAAGGACACTCTAGTGCCCTGGGTCTGACCCCATCTTGTCGTGCACTGGTTACATGGGCTCAGTCTTCCTTAACCATCGCTTCTGTCATTCTTGGTCTGCTTCCCCCCCCCCCCAGGTTGGTCTCTGGACACTCCAGGGGCTTTCCTCCCTCTGAACTTCCACCCAAGGTGTCCCCTTTGCTCCTCTCTTTCCTTTGGGGCCCTCATAATCATCCTTGTCTTCCAAAGCCCTAGTCCGACCTGGCCCACCCTTCCTCATATAGGGGAGCCCACTTTCTGCCTGGACTCTTCTTGAAGGAGCACATGCCCTCTTCCTGGCCTGTTCTTCCTCAGTGGCCAGCAGCCTGTCCAGCAGATGCATTTCTGTGTTTGCCTGTACCTCCCAGGCTGGCCCAGCTGGGATCCCTTGGAGAGAACTGCTGGGAGGTGCCCAATAAAGCTTTGTGCGATGAGAAACGTGTGCAGTGTGGACTTACTGAAAACTCGGTTTGGGGAGAATTTCAAGATGTGCCGTTCTGCTCTCTGCACACGGCGGCGGTAAGCAAGGTAGGACATGTTGGTGGCAGTGGGCCTGAGTGAGGTCATCTAGGACTGGCTCCCTGGGACATCCCCCTTTGGGTGTGGCATCTAACGAACATGCCCTTCACCTGCCCACTTTATCCCGGCTCCTTTTCTAGGCTGAGCACCTTTCTGGGCAGCGCTCCCTCTGAAGGAGGTGCTTAGCCCTTTCACCAGTTTGAGAGTGGTCTTTGAGACGCGTTTCTCAGCCTCTGACTCAGGGCACAGAAATACTCTGAGGAGACAGGGTGGCTGGAGGTTCAGTGATGATCTTGCGCTATCTTGGAGATCCAGGGTCTTAGCATCTTGCCGGTGCCTTCCTCAGATCTTGTTCCACAGCTGTAGAAGGTTCTAGACACCTTGGGAGAACATGCACTGCTCTTGTCTGCTACTCTGGGGTCCTGTAAAATCCCACCAGGACTCACCTTTTGGCCATTTGCTTCCAATATTGTCTAATTGGCCTTTTCTGTCTTAGCTCAAAGCCCTGTTGCCAACCTCCAGCCTAACTAGGGTCTTACTCAGTCCAGGCATAAGCAAGCACCCGCCATGGCCTCTGGTACTCTGCTAGCCCTGGGGGACAGGACAAGGAGTCATGCCCCTTGCCAGCAGCTGCCTGTGGATACCTGAGTCCTGCCTGGCCTTAGGATGCAGGACTACTCATACACGACAAATCCTAGCCTACCTAGGGGACCACCTTCTTGCATTTCTACTCCTGAGACTCTCTAGAAAGAGTGGAGGGTTCACCAGCCAGTAGACACTGAGTCCCAGGATCCTTTCCTTCTGGCAGAACTAACATATTAATACATCGAACCACCATGGCATGGAACAAATATGGAGCATGGATGTGCATGTGCACATATGGGTGAGGGTGTGTGTCCATATCCATCATTGCCAAGCTTCTTTCCCAGAAGGCATTGCAAGTGAGAGGAGAGTATAAGAGCCAGAGTCAAGGCACCTAAGTACAGCCGCAGCCTGCACTGCTCTGAACAGAGGAGCTGCAGGTTATCCCTCAGTGTTGTTCTGGTTATGACACCAGAGGGGCAGTGGATGAACCAGGTGGTCCAGCTGTGCCTACGCATTCCTGCAGGCCATGCTGTTAGAAGTCTGGTCCAGGCACTGAGGCAGCAGTGTGAAGTCTGACTCCTTGAAGCACCTTCATCTTGCATGAGTTTGTGGACCACGGGAGGAGAAGGCTCTTCATTTTCCATTGCTCATGGTGCAGTGGACATCTAGAGGGAAAGGCATCCTTCTGAGATGCTTATCCTCTGGGGGGGGGGGAGACCATCCCACCAGCCAGACTGGTTCTTGTTTGGTCTCTCTCTCCCTCTCTCTCTCTCTCTCTCTCTCTCTCTCTCTCTCTCTCTCTCTCTCTCGTGTGTGTGTGTGTGTGTGTGTGTGTGTGTGTGTGTTCATGTGCATTTGTGTGCAGTTTGCAAGTGGAGTGGTAGACTATGCTGGTCGCCTTCAGGTGTCCCCAACATGATGGGGCCCTGGGTAGGAGCATCATGTACTCACAGAGAGCACAAAGATACCTAGTCAGTTTCCTGCATTGAGTGGCATTGTGGACAGTTGCCACAGGTGGAGGAGTAGCCTCAGCTTCTTTGTGGTTCTAATCTGAAGGCTGGAGGACCTCCTATCTTGGTGCTCTTTCTTGGAAAGGGGTCACATCCTCTGGTTCTTTGTCTCAGGTTTTACAAAAGATTCCTGGATTGTGTACTGGGGCTAATGACTGTGGACAACTTGAAACAGAAGTGATAGGAGGTGTGAGGTCCTTAGTATCTGTGCTTCGGTGGAGAAGCCAAGCCAGTCAAACTGTATGGCACAGGGCCCATGATGGCTCCATCAAGGGGTGATAGGTTCTAAGCCACTGTAGTAGGCTGGTGTAGAGCTTGAAGTTCAGTTTCTTGGTGAATGGCATTTCCAGGACTCTTGGCCTGGGTCAGGATGCAAATACCAACTGTCAGAGGCTATCCCATAAGGGCCAGGCCTTCTTATCCAAGGAGATACTTGTTAGAGGCCATCCCATAAGGACAGACCTTTAATATGAAGGATACTGGCTGTGTGAATCCCCCAGACTTGGGCTCAGATCCTGTATCTGCTGTCTACTGCCATGTCCTGAAACTTCTGTGGAATGTGATCTGCTTATTTTTGGAGGGAGGGAGTAGTCCTTCTTCTAGGTGTCTATGGGAGTTTGGGATATGGTGGCTGGGGGCATGGCCTGCCGGAGTTGTATCTGCACACATCCTCATCAAGAAGTCATGATGGGTGTGGTCATAGAGTATAGAGTTCTACAGAGGTAGGGCAGAGTGTGTAGGTGCTGGGAGGTGTGCCGAATTAGGGCCAGAACTAGGCTTGATCTTGCAGCTTCTGAAGATGGCCGGTCCTTTCTTTGTTACTTTACAAAGCAGGAGCCAGGACCCACCAGGAACCATGACACAGGAGCAGGAGCAGGAGCAGGGTTGTTTTCAAGGATCAAGCTTCATGGGGCCTCAGGTAAGCAGGTACTCTGCATATCCTACTTCATGGCACCCCCCAGGATAGAGAGACTCTGCAAGGTGGGGAGGGGACAGCTTGAGGGACAGGGAGAGGACTTCTTTCCTCCCCAGAGTCCCCCAGCACAGAGGCAATGTACAGCCCTTTGGGCAGTAGCTTCCAGCTTGGCTCCTCTCTGTTCTGTGGCCACGGTCTCTGCCCCTGGGCTCCATGACCTCCCAGGCATTGTGGGATCTTGACCCAATATTCTTAAAAGATGCTGCTGCTCAGGGAAAGAGGGAGATGGGGGCACTGAGTGGGGGGAGCAGGCCTGGTCCCTGCCTCTGAAGGTTGCCTACCCCTATCTGGAAGCATATTTAGGCTCCCCTGGTTGAGTAGGGGTTGTGAGGTGCAGAAGATGTGGGGTTGGGTGGTAGTGTGATTCTAGCGACCTGCCGATTTGAGCTGGCCTCTAGTAATTCCCCAGGCAGGGGGCTGGGATGGAGGAGGTGTCTTCTTGCCCTCCCTGCCTGCCTGGGGGCTGTTCCTGGTTGTGATAGCTTCATGTGGGATAAGAGTCTGTTTCAGTAGACGCTCATTCCAAGTTATGTTTCAGGAGATGAGTGTAGGCAGCACCTCCTACTATGTGGCACGGACAAGAAGGACCGAGGATGCTCTGGAGCTTTAAGTGCCTACTGTGCGCCAAGTGCTCAGCTTGGAGTATTCTCATATATTGATGAAGCATTAGAGCATCTCTGTACCTTCCTCATACCCACAGAATGCTGAGTCTCGCAGGGGAGCACATGCCCCAAGCCTATTAAGAAGTGGTACTGCCCATCCACAAGCTATCCATCTGTCTGCCAGCCTTCCCATCCATCTGTCCATTATCTATCTACTCACCCACTCATCTGTCTCTCCATCTATCCTTCATCACCATCTATCCATCCACCCACCCAGCCACCCATCTGTCCATATATTATCCATCCATTTATCTGTCCATCCATCATCTATCCACTCATCCATTCATCGACTCATCCATCAGTCTGTCCATCTATTCACCCAGGAGTCCATCTGTCATCCATGTATTTAACCCATCAGTTTGTCTACTCACCCATCAATACGTTCCTTGGTCCATCTATTCTCTGTTCATCCATTTGGTACCCACAGTGCTTCAGCTGATCTGAAAGTCTAGACAAGTCCCTCTCATGGTAGGCTCAGCTCTTCCTTGGAGTCAAAAGTGTTAGGAGACCGGTATGTCTTGAGTGTAGTTGGCCCAGTGAGGCTCCCAGAGCATGGACTAGGAGATAGGGAGAAGACAGGGCTTTTAGACAGAGATGGCTGCACTCTCACCCTCACAAAGCATGGTGAAAGCCTGACTCTGTTTGTTCCCTATGGATGCTGCTGCTGGTGGTGGATGAGTAAGAGCCACAGCCTTCACAGACCTTGGTGAAAGAGAAGCCTAGTGAAATGTAAGTTGGATTTCATAGCTGCTGCAGTTGCAAGTGGCTTGGTTGTGGGTGGAGAGATAAGGGTAGGTGCCCACTCACGTGGGGGCGGTGGAGAGGCCAGACTCTTGGGGATGGGGCACAGACATACTGGCCATGATGTCTTCCTTTGGGTCCTGAGCCGTGGTGCTGTGCTTAGCACTGTTTGCTCCTGCGCAGATCTGTTCTCTGGAGACCAACTCCTTTCTCTCAAACCAGGCCTTCTATGGTTGTGTCTCACCCCGGGTCCTCCGGGGATCCTGTTGCCCTGGAGATAAGATCCAGCATCCCAGAATGCTTGGAAACTTTCAGAGATCTGGAAGGAGGCAGGAAACCTGGAGGGTTGCGGGGAGGGCAGCAAGGTTGGCTTCCGGGAGAGCACCAGGGTGGGCCTGGAAGAGCTCACGGAGTGCAGTCCTATACCTGCTTCAAGGCGGAAGCAGCCGGTCTATACGCTGTAAGCACCATGGCCAGGCAGGTGGAGTCTGGGATAGTGAAAGTCAGCAAACCCTGTCCTTGAGCCATATCTCTGTGCACCAGTGACTGGCCCACCGTGTCAGAGAGCTGCCTGCTGTTGGTCCTGAAGGCTTGAAGGTCTTTTTAGGGGTACTGGGGTGGCTCAGTAAGGAGGCAGGCTGCCTTTGCTGGGCCTTTTAGGCTTACAGATGCCGCTGAGGCCACAGTTCCGGGGTTTGGACTCTGGAGCCAAGGGAACTGCTTCTTGGGGTCTCTAGGCCGGCCATGGTCCCTGTCGAGTGACGGGTTCATGGGTGGGGCTTGGAAGGCCTGAGAACATCCCATGGAAGGGCCTGGGATTGGATCTACCCAGGAAGCTGTGGTCAGAGTCGCCTAAGGGATGGGTGGGAAGTAGAAGACAGAGCCTCCTGGTTCCAAGTGCAGAGCTGTGGGGGTCACGTGAAATGTGAGCTTGAGGGAGGGCTGAGGGAAGAGGTGTGTTGGGGGGAAGGGAGGCTTACTTCCCACCCATGTTGTGTTCTGCCTCCCTTTCCTCCTCCCTTCTATCCTGCTCCTCCTCCTCCCTTCCCTCCTCACTCAGGGAGAGCCTCTACCAATCGGAAGACTCTGGCAGTGCCACCCTCAGCCTTTGTAGGGAAGGGCTTCAGCAACTGAGACCACAGTGTCCTGGCTGTCGGCAGGGCCCAGGGGTGACCACCGGAGCCTGGCACCTCCCCTCCACAAGGCAGTTGCAGCGGTTGTCCCGGGAGCCCTGGATGCTGCTGTTGTAGCCCGGTGAGAGGTGAGCTAGGTTGTTTGAGGTCGAGGGCCTGGATGAATTCTAGACTCTTGGAGAGACCCAGTTGTCCCTGAATGTTGTCACCTCCCCAAGACCCTGTGCAGGGAGATCTGCTACTGCTGGGGTCCTGTCATATCCTGGAGGGATCCTGGGGGCACCTCTGTCCTCAGGAAGGGCTCTTTGGAGAGGCAAAAAGAACACATGTCTACACCTCCAGATTCTGAAAATGGATTTCTCCCAGGGAACCAGAGACTCGGAGTGCGTTCTCTCCCCTGAGCAAGAGCCAGGAAAACAGCAGGGGGCGGGGCTCGAAGCGAACCGGGGAGAACCCGTGGAGTCTGGAGGCTTGGATTCAAGTCCTGCCGCCCACTGATAGACGATGTGGCCTGGCTTCACCTCTGGAACCAGGCTTTGTCTGTCCAGTAGAACACCCCTGCCTCTCGGAGGATGCTTAGAGTGTACATCTTTGGCTGTCTTCACCTGCCTTCAGGATGCCAGTGTCAGCCAGGTCCTGGAGGACTCTCTAAGCCTCAGGGAAGCCCAGAGTCTTTGCTATTCTGGGCCTCAAATCCTTGCTGTGTGGCTCAGAGAAGTGGCTCACTCTCTTGGGACTTAGGTCTTCTGTTTAACTTTGGGTCAAGAATATCCACCTCTTGAGGTCATGGGGAGGCTGTGGTGGGACATGAGGTGATTCCTTTCTGTGCGTACTCTGGTTGGTAGGGACTGTCTGTCTGTCCTGTGTGTGGCCTGGCTTTGGCTGGGCCTCTATAGTCCTTCCCCCGCTCTCCCCAGCCCTCCCCAGCAGCACTTTGTAGTCTCCTGAAGAATCCCTTCCTGGCTTCGGCATGAGCCTCCCAGACTCTGGCTCTGGGCTCTGATATGTGCACGGGGCTGGACACATTTCCTCCTCTCCTCTGTTTTCCATTTCCTAAGATCTGTGTGTTGTAACAAAAGCTGCTCTATGCTCAGGGCACTGCCCCTACTGTGGGATTGCCCGCCAGGCCTTGGTGGGGACTCTGCATTCTTTATTATCTCTGTCTTCTGGGGGACACTTCAGCTCCACTCTTCTTCTCGGCTGCCCCCGTGTCTGGTTCCCCAACAGCTGCAGTGGGGACCTCTTTGGATATTTATTGGCCTTCACCTGGTTAGTAGCCACCGAGCCTTCTCAGAAACTGTCCAGTTGCCTCTACCAAAGCCTGCCCACCCTCCAGAGCTCCACAGAGAAAGTGCAGCCCAGGACCCCTACCACGAATGTCTCCTAGATCTGCTCTCCTCCCACCCCCACCCCCAGTCTCTGCAGAGGTCTCCTCCTCAGGGCCTTGGCTGAGCAGCTTCAAGAGGCCTGGAGATGGTGTGTCCCCATAGCAGTTCAGTGACTGCTGTCCCCTCCTCCTATTGTAACAGTAACTCCAAATCCAGGCCGAGGGCTTCTGAAGATTCAGACTTGAGCCTCCTTTGCAATAGGCGATGTGCCCATCTGCCCAAATCCTGGCCAAGAGTGTATGACAAAATGACCATGAACTCTCTGAGCCCCTGTGAGGGAAGAGAGGAAGTGAGCTTTGCCATTACTCCTTGTGTTTACTGTTGGCTGGCAGATGCCGTGGTCGGAGCTGTTATGCTATGTTGTCTACTGTAGGGGAAGCTGGTAGCTGAAGATCACTAGCTACGGAGCACAAGTTACACTACTTTGGCCTAGACTGCTAAACCTCAGGGGATACAGGAGGCAGGGCAGAAGCTGGTACTTTGTAACTTGTTTAATCCTGTGTTATTTTGGCATTGGATACAGTAACAAAATGTATACCGATTAAAGTAGATTTGGATGAGGAAATTGGTCAGCTGTTTGCAGAACCACCAAAGGGTCCCACTTGCTTAGAAGCTGGTCATCTGGGTTTGCAGCAGGGTGCTCCTATGCTTGGAGTACTGCCCTGGCCATTGCTGGGATGAACAGAGAGGCCAGCGTTCCTCCTAGGCACATGAGCCCCACTGTGCCCTCTGTTTTGGGACCACATGTGACTTCCAGGTAACTCAAAGCAGCCCAGGGTGATGGGAGGTGGATGCTGGTGAGACCATGGGCAGGTCAGTAATGATCCGGGGCTTTAAGGGTTACTGTGTGGCATGTGGGTGATTCTTTACAGAGCAGGACTCAGATGATAGGACACACAGTAGAAGGACCTCTTCAAGCTGGTCTCCTTAGGATGGGAATTCCCGCTCTGGTGGTAGCTTTAGTTGCAGGGGACCCCCTTCCTCCATCCTTCCACCATCACCTTTCCTTCCCTGCACCCCACCTTTCTTTAGGAAGCCACTGGATTTAATGAGCCTGGATGAAAGTGCCCATCTCAGAAGAGGAGCGTCTTCATGGGGACGCGATGCTTGGATTAGCAGTCAGCTCTGGCTGCAGACACAGAGGAGACCCTCCCCAGGTTGTCATGTTGCTCTCATGCATCCCACATTTAGCTTAGCTTTGGGCGGACAAGGCCCTTTGGCTGCCCTAGCAGACTCAGCTCTCTGCTCCGAAGGCTGTCTTCCTAGATGGAACATGGGTCTTATGGTGGCTGCACCTGCCCTTCCCCCAACCCCATCCCCCCCCCCCCCCTGGGCCCTGGGCTCTGAGCTACTGGCCAGGTGTGGCCAGGAATGATCAGGGAGGCACATGAGTCCCTCTGTCCTCTCTGTTTTGGGACAACATGTGACTTCTCTCCCATGTGATTCAGAGCAGCCCAGGGCAATGGGAGATGGATACACTGTAAAGCCAAATCATTTCTCACTGAGTAACTCACAGACAGCTTGTGACGGGTACCCACCCAGGCCTGAGAGTGCAGCCCGGCAGCTCGATAGTGTTCTTGGGCACAAAGATGGAAGTGAGGGCTTATGCTGCAGCCCCTCCCTCTCCTCAGTAGCTTTCAGTTACCTCACTCCCTACTTTCTGTTTATGAATATCACTGTCCCATCTGCATAGTCCCTTGTCTATTGTTAACATGGTACCACAGGCCTGGGAGTCCTGTGGAAGAGGCTTATTTTGGTCATGGATGTATGAGGTTGACACATGTCACAGAGGCTGCTGGCTGGCAGGTTCTCCTCAGAGGTCACAGTGGAACAGGGAAAGAGGTAGAGAGTATAAGGGTGTGTCCTTCCAGGTTCATTCTCTTCTTCTTCTTCTTCTTCTTCTTCTTCTTCTTCTTCTTCTTCTTCTTCTTCTTCTTCTTCTTCTTCTTCTTCTTCTTCTTCTTCTTCTTCTCCTTCTCCTTCTCCTTCTCCTTCTCCTTCTCCTTCTCCTTCTCCTTCTCCTTCTCCTTCTCCTTCTCCTTCTCCTTCTCCTTCTCCTTCTCCTTCTCCTTCTCCTTCTCCTTCTCCTTCTCCTTCTCCTTCTCCTTCTCCTTCTCCTTCTCCTTCTCCTTCTCCTTCTCCTTCTCCTTCTCCTCCTCCTCCTCCTCCTCCTCCTCCTCCTCCTCCTCCTCCTCCTCCTCCTCCTCCTCCTCCTTCTCCTCCTCCTCCTTGGTTTTTTGAGACAGGGTTTCTCTGCGTAGCCCTGGCTGTCCTGGAACTCACTCTGTAGACCAGGCTGGCCTCAAACTCAGAAATCTGCCTGCCTCTGCCTCCCAAGTGCTGGGATTACAGGCGTGCGCCACCACGTCCGGCTTCATTCTGTTCTTATGAAGCAATCGGGATTCAACGTTGAGACCCCTGACGACCTTAGCTAGCTCTGGCCTTGCTCCCCTGCCTACCCTCTATCCTGGATTAAGTTCCTGACCCCTCCTTGTCATTTCCACACACATGAAACCCCTGGGGACACTTAGGGACTCACCCCCAGGACTATCTTAGAGATGGCGTCCTGTAGTATTTGTCCTTTTGTGACTGGCTTGTGTCACTTATAATAGTGATCCAGTTGAGTGTCCTCCAGGCTCATCATGTGACAGGTGACATCACTCTATCACATTCCTGGGCTGCTGTATCTTCTGGCTGTAGTCATCAGGATGGCCACCTCTGGCTCAGTGCATACACCACGGTGTCCACCCATACCCTGCTGCTGCTGCCCCGCTTTCCCACTGTCGCGGTTCACCCTACTCCCAGTTCACGTTGTTCCAGGAGCCCAGACTCCAAGGGGCTCTGCTAGACCAACGACCTTTCCTTGAGGGACCCACAGCTTGGTGAGGGACACAAGGGTACCAACGTGAGTCATGTCCCATGGGGTGGCCTGGGATTACCTGGCCTTAGGAAGGAACCAGGTTAAGGACTCAGCTTAATGGCTGAGTTTCTGCTTTGTGGCCAGGAGCATTCCGGAGTTGTGGGGACAGGGCATTTCATTTGTACATACATAACAGGGCATGTCTGTTGATTCCGTGTTCCTAATGCTCTAGGACTTTCCGCATCTGCAGAGCTAGTGGGAGAAGTGAGGTCAGGCCTGTGACGGCTGGGGTCTCCAGGCTCTGGGTTAGCAGTGGGGAAGAAAGCTTCGCCATGGCTTTCTAGGTAAGGAGTTTGCCCTTAGCTGACTGGTCTGAGTTCTGTAGCCATGAGCCCTTGGCAACTGAGTAAGACCAATGTCCAGTGAGCTTTGATGGCTCAGGAGGGGAGATAATGGAAGTGCTTTTGCTTCCCTACCCACCGAGTACCGCTTGATCTGCTACTTCCTACTTCCAGGTACTGGTGGGATTGGGTGTGTCATCTTCCTCCTCCTCCTCCTCCTCCTCCTCCTCCTCCTCCTTCTTCTTCTTCTTGCCTTTAATGTCTACCCTCACCTAGATGACAGCTCCTTTATCCACCACTTCCTAGGGAACAGAGCCTACTACCCTAGCTGGGTCCTACGATCACTGTGTGTGGAAGGGAAAGGATCCCAGAGAGCCCCTTGTACCAATTCAGCAGAATTTTTGGTCTCTCCTTCTGTCAGGTGAGTATGGGGGCCAAGGACAGTCTACTCGGAGCTTGCCCCTGAGAAGCTTCTGGACTCTGAACACAGAGAGGGACAGCCAGGGTAGCGCTCTCTCCACTACACGTGCCCTGGCTCTGCCTTGCTGCTTTGCTCTGAGGAGCCCCTTGTACTTAGCACTCATCCGATTCCTTTGCACTCTCCGTGCTCCCTGTCTTATACATCCTCCCTAATCACAGGCCTGTTCCTGTGAGTGATGGTACAGGACTGGCTGCCATGACAGGGTCCAAAATAGCTGTGACTTAAACAAGGGGAGTTTTTATTCTTTGGCCAGGAACCACAGGTCAGCAGACCCCTGAGATCTGATTTTGTTCTGTATACTCTGATTAGCAGTCTTATCATTTACTTAATGTTTTAAAATCATCTTGTTTTTTTTTTTTAATTTTTTTTTTAAAGCTTAAATGCTTATGACCTACATGGCAGAATCTGGAACTGTGGGATGGAGATGCTATATATATATATGTATTCAATACATGTGACCATAAATAAATGTTAAAACAGTATTTCTCTTTCTTGCTGGACACTCTTTAAAATCATCTGTCAGTTGCTTTGGGAAGTTCTGTGCTGCCTGGCTTGAGAGCCGAGGTTTCCAGGTGTCAGGTACCTCGGCCTCTGCGGGTCCTTGCTTCAATTCAGCCATGGCCCAGGCCACACGCTGCCCTCCTCCACAGCCCATTCACTGCCCCCCAGAGTCGGACTCCTTCTGGAGAGGGGGCTAAGGCAATGGTCTTGGGTTTCAGACCTGCAGGAGCCCGTGCACCCTGCATGCATGACCTGGGGAGCCTGTGGGTTCTGGTGGCTGTGGTCAATCTGGTCTGACCCCTGACCCCTCTGTCTTAGTGGCTTACACAGGCACTCTGGGCTTACCTTTAGTCTCTCATACTGTTCACAGGTTCTGACCACTCTGTGCTCTTTGTCCTTTGGTTGGATGTCCCCTCCCACTCCCTCCGGGAAGCCCCCAGCTCTGGCCCTATCACTCCCTCTTTTGGGGAGATTTCCTCTGCTCTCTCATAAGGAGGAGCAGAAGGATGGAGCCCCTACCCTCCACCCACAGTGGCGAGACCACTGAGAAGGAGTCTTTCCCAGAAATGACCCTGGGCTCTGTCTCCTACAAGGCTAGGCTGCAGGAGGGACTCCAAGGTGCCTCAAACCCTGTCTTCCTCACTGCCTAGGGTCTGCCTGTCTCCCACTCAGAGACACCTAGGAGGAATTATTGTTCTTCGCCCCTAGGCAATCCATAGTCAGGCACCTGCTGTGGGCCCTGCAGGCTGGGAGGGTCCAGGGTTGGGGCTGGTGGAAAAATCTGAGACTTGGACTCCTCTTCTGGAGACTGGAAGCTGAGAAGAATATACAACATGAACTGCAGAAACTCAGTCTACTTCACTAGGTCTGAGGAGGCAAGGGGAGACTCTGTGGGGCAGAACTGGGGTCTTGCTGGATGGTATGTCTCTGTCATGCTGAGGACTGCTTCACTTATCTTGGGCTTGTCTTTCCTCCTATCCCTCCTCCTATCCCTCCTCCTATCCCTCCTCCTATCCCTCCTCCTATCCCTCCTCCTAACCCTCCTCCTATCCCTCCTCCTATCCTTCCTCCTATCCCTCCTATCCATCCTTCCTCCTATCTCTCCTATCCTTCCTCCTATCCCTCCTCCTATCTGTCCTCCTATCCCTCCTCCTATCCCTCCTCCTATCCCTCCTCCTATCTGTCCTCTTATC
Organism: Apodemus agrarius; assembly: GCA_964023405.1. Lineage (NCBI taxonomy): Eukaryota > Metazoa > Chordata > Mammalia > Rodentia > Muridae > Apodemus > Apodemus agrarius. The sequence continues at coordinate 13,154,214 of OZ030011.1, forward strand.
CCTCCTCCTATCCCTCCTCCTATCTGTCCTCCTCCCACCTCTTCTCCTATCCCTCCTCCTATCTGTCCTCCTATCCCTCCTCCTATCCCTCCTCCTATCCCTCCTCCTATCTGTTCTCTTATCCCTCCTCCTATCCCTCCTCCTATCTGTCCTCCTATCTCTCCTCCTATCCCTTCTCCCACCTCTTCTCCTATCCCTCCTCCTATCCTTTCTCCTATCCCTCCTCCTATACCTCCTCCCACCCCTTCTCCTATCCCTCCTGCTATGCCTCCTCCTATCCTTTCTCCTATCCCTCCTCCTATGCCTCCTCCTATCCCTCTTCCCATCCCTCCTCCTATCCCTCCTCCCACCCTTCTCCTATCCCTCCTCCTATGCCTCCTCCTTCCTCTTATCCCTCCTTCTATCCCTTCTCCCATCCCTTCTCCCATCCCTCCTCCTATCCCTCCTCCCACACCTCCTATCCCTCCTCCTATGCCTCCTCCTATCCCTCCTCCTATCCATCCTGCTGTCTTCCTATCCCTCCTCCTCTCTGTCCTCCTATCTGTCCTCCTATTCGTCCTCCTATCCCTCCTCCTAACCTTCCTTTCAGCCTTTAAAGGCTCACTGCTCATGGTGGTAGGCCACATAGCAGCCTGCCAGTGCCTTGGCAGGATGTAGCTGCCTCTTCCTTCTCCTAACTCTCCTGGTGTGTAACAAAGTTCAACGACCCCCCCCACCCACTGGGGGACATCAGTGCCTGCCATCTCCCAGGTGTGTGTGTGTGTGTGTGTGTGTGTGTGTGTGTCTGGATGCGGGTACCCTGGGGCTCTGAGCTCACATGTAACCCAGGCTGCCTTGCATGTAAAGCTTGTATGTATCCATCTCCAGTCTGCCCTGGGACAGGGTGAGCTCCTGAGTTTGCTTCCTGAAGCTGCAGGCCTAGTATCCTGGTGGCAGTGGGACCTAGGGCCTGATTCTTCATGGTGAAGGCTGTGGGGAGTGCTGAGGGTGGGTTAGGGGATGGAAGAATTGAGGGCGTGGGCTTGGGAGGGTGGACCCTTAGCTCCTGATCACATGGCTTCTTGGTGCCACAGCTCACAGGAGGGAGGCCCCAGCACTAGAAAGCAGGAGAGTCCCATAGGGCAGAAACTGTGGTCATTCAGGTTCTGAAAAAAAAATCGTGACATGGTTTTGGGGAAGTGAGTCACAGGGTCTGGCCCACCCTCCAGAGGCGAGAACACATCCCTGGGGTGGGGGTGGGGGAATGAGCAGCAGCCTGGAAGCCTCCATGCCCAGCCTGTGGGGTAAATTAGAGGCTGGTGGCCTGCTCCCTGGCTTTCGCAGCCCCTGCGACTGGGTGGGATTTTACTGGGTGGCCTCTGGCCCTGCTCACGGCTAAGGAGCACTAGCACCTGGTGGTCCTGTAATTGTCCCCCTTGGAGTGTGCCCTAGCAGCGCCTGCCTCCCCCTCCCGCCCCCCCCCCCCAGAGGCTGTCCAGGCTGCAGGCACAGCAGGGGGAGGCCCGTGCCCCCACCCCCATACCTCTTTCTAGGCCAATGGGAAAGGGTATAACCAGTTTCTCTACTAATGTGTTGCAATTTTCCTGGAATGTGAGAGATCCCAGAAGGGGCCTGAACCACCGGTCGGTCTCATTGCAAGCTGCGCCGTGGCCTTCGGTTGGCGGGGCAGCAATTCCCAGGGTGGCCTTTCCAGGAACTGGTGGTCAGTGGCCAGACCAAGGCCCCCCCAGTGGGCACAGCATGGAGGAAGACATCCAGGATTAGGGAACAGCTGGTGGGGCAGGGCACAGGGAGAGCATCAGGAAGTGACAGAGTTGGTTAAGACCCTCTGGCTTCCTGGTTGCTTCCAAACTGGCTGAGTTTTGAGGGTGAGGGGTTGTCCCTGGGGTTCTCTGGCTATGGATATATGTTCTCTGGTGTGTATATGTGTGTGTGTGTGTGTGCACTCACGTACACACACTCCTGTGTGTGAATATGCACGTGGAGGTGAGAGGACAATCTCAGGTGTCATTTAACTTTTGGGGGGGCGGTGTTGGGGAGACAGGGTCTCTCATGGATTCAGCCAGGCTGCCTGGCTGGTAAGTGCAGGGATCTGCCTGTCTCTACCTCCCCAGGAATGGGACTTCAGGTGTGTGTTGCAGTTTTACAAGGATTCTGAGGATCCAGGCTCAAGGTTCGCAGGCTTGCACGGCCAGCGCCTTATCAACCAGGCCATCCCCTCAGCCTCTGACTCCTTGCCTTTACCAGCGCCCAGGAACCGGTTAACTGGTCTGCTGCTCAGAGAGGTCATAGATCAGTCCTTGGGCTGTGGTCTGCACACTTCTAGGGACTGGTCTCACTTGAGAGGCGAGGGAATGAAGACGATATGAGCAGCCGGTCACAGAAAGGCTGGGCTCTGGCGGGCTGGGCTCTGATGGGGAAGCCTCAGCACTTGGGCAGCTCTGCGTGTTTACACAGTTGAGCAGGGAGGTGGGGTAATTGCAAACAAGAAGGAAGTTTTTTTCAGAGAAACATTTTCAACATTTGCCCTCTGACCTAAGGACTGCTTTGTCCTTCCTCTGTGATCAGCCTGGGGAGGGCTTGACCACTCCCGTAGGGCTAGGGCATTGTATTTCCATGACATGGCTGTGCCCCTGCTGACAGCACAGTCACTCAGAATTACCCTCCTCCCTACACCCTTGGTCTGATTTCCTCTTCTGCTCACCCAGAAGAGGATGCCCTGAGGCCTAACTGGACTCCTGCATGCCCTTTTTGATTTCTGTACTTGTTGTTTTCTTCCACAGGACTTTTAGGGTCAGGTAAGCATGTAGTCTGCTGTGTGGGATGCCGCTGGGAGCCGCGCCAGCCTGCACACTGCCTGCTGTCTATACAACAGTAAAATGCAGACTTTCCCTCTGCCCCACCCCCCACACTGTCCCCTCAAGGTTCTGTCTTATTGCTGAGTTCAGTTTCTTCTTTCTGGGCCTTGCTAGGGTCTCTTCCTCTGCCTTTCCAGAAGTTTATCAGGCAAATTTTGTTTTCCCACCAGGCCCTGTTGCCCCTCCAATCTGGCTCCCACATCTTCCTCTCACCTTGGAAACTAGAGATTGTTTCTGGCAGCCACATGTTAACCAGGACTCCATAGTGGAACTCCTAGTATAGCACTTTTTTTTTTTTTTTGGTTTTTCGAGACAGGGTTTCTCTGTGTAGCTCCGGCTGTCCTGGAACTCACTGGGTAGACCAGGCTGGCCTCAAACTCAGAAATCCGCTTGCCTCTGCCTCCCAAGTGCTGGGATTAAAGGCGTGCGCCACCACCGCCCAGCCCAGTATAGCACTTTTGTTCTGGGCTGCAGGATGCTACCCCAGGCATGTAGTCTCCTGTCTCCAAGTCCACAAACGCACTGGCCCTGTGGTGAAAACTACTGTTAGCCTCACTTAGCGTCTCCACAAGGACGAGTCTAGAGCTCAGTCACTCTGGGTCCACATTATGAGCATGTTTTCCTCTGGTCCCCCCATCCACAAGAAGCAGGGGTATTCCTCTTCTACTGGTTGCTCGGGGACCCTCCTGCCCACGGCTACCTTGGAAGGCCTCACACACCCCCCTTCAGAGCCCAGGCACAAGCTGCCTCGCATCAATGTCGCATCAATGTTGGTAACAGAGCTGGGAAGGCATACCTCAACGGCCACTCTCCCCACCTTTTCTACAATCAGAATTCTTCCCGCCCATCTCTGGGTGACCCCCAGAACATGTGCGTCCCCAGCCTCCCTTGATGTCAGCAGACCCAGACTGGGTCCAGTCCAGTCACTCCCTGAACTGGAAAGGGGCATGCACCCTGACTTGCTGGTCGGGCCCAGTTCCTCCTTTAGCTAAACTTCTAAGGGACAGGCAGAGTGTGATTTGAGTAAGGGGTTGTCACTTGGGGTCTGTGGTGCACATGTGAACCCATTAAACAGGAAGACAGTGGCTGCGTCTATAGCAATGGGGCCCTTTCCAGGCTGCGGTGGGTTACTTCTTTGGCACAGTACCACTCCAACCTTGGCTCTTGGAAACACCAATTCAGTGACTCTTTAGCTGGCCTACCCAGACCTCAATGGGGTCTCACTTATGCTGTGGAACCACCTGGGTCTCCAGGGTGGGACTCCTCTTCACCTGGGACTCCTCTGGAGCTAAGACCACCTGGCACATAGCCCAGGGCATCCTGTGTGCAGGGGGGACATGTCATAGCCTCACTCCTATGCATTCCTGGATCCACAGCCACGACTACAGCACAGCTTCTTCTTCTTCTTCTTCTTCTTCTTCTTCTTCTTCTTCTTCTTCTTCTTCTTCTTCTTCTTCTTCTTCACCTCCTCCTCCTCCTCCTGCTCCTCCTCTTCCTCCTCCTCCTTCTCCTCCTTCTTCTCTGTGACCCTCTCCTGTAACAGGTACTATCAGGATACTTAAAAAAGAAATCTGTTCTTGTTGCTATGATAAAATACCCTGACAAAAACCTCTTAGGGAATCACAGGTTTATTTTACATACAGTTCTAAGATTTGCTCCACCATTGTGCTCTGTGTTCATCTTGACGTCTCTGGTTTTACACAGTGCACGACCCAAACCTAGGGGATGGTGCCTCCTACTTCCATACGGGGTCTTCCCATATCAATTAACGTAGACAAGTCTTCAGGTTAACAAGATTTAGATAATCCTTGTTGAATTTTCTTGGGTGATTCTGGGTTTGTGTCAAGTTGACAAAACTAACCATCACAATGTCAACTTTTTGTCAACTTGACACACAGACACTTTATTCCTGAAGTCTCATGTTTATCTTGTAATGTAAAACAAGAGTCCATTCTTTAAAGTTCTCATGATCTTTAAAAAGTCTGGCTCACCAGCAAAGAGCAATGACTGCTCCTTTAGAGGACCTGAGTTTGACCACAGGATGCCCAGAGCTCGCTCTACCTCCAAGGGCTCTGAAGCCTTCTTCTGGCCTCCATGGGCAACACACCCACACCCACACTCCCCCATCCACCCCCCAACCCCCACAAACAGAATCTTTTTAAAAAGTTCCAAAACTTTAAAAGTTCAAAGTCTCTTAACTATGTCTATAAAGTGAAAAACTGCATGCTTTCAACATACAACAGCACAGAGTTCCTGTTCCTATTCCAAGGCGGAAGAATCAGGGCACAACAAAGAGCCACCATGCCAGAGCAAACCCAAAATCCAGCATGGAACAGCATCCAATTCTGAAGCTCCATCTCCAGTATCAAGGACTTGTACTGTAATTGTCTGGGTTCCAAAGAGCTTGAGTACCCCCACCCTATCAGGCCTGCCACCTCAGCGCACACAGTTCCCTCTAGGCTGGCTACGAACCATACCTCCAGCTCTCTTGGGAAAATGTCCTACGCTCTGGGCATCTCCAATATTCTGGTGTCTCATTGAAACTGAGGCTTTACCGTCACCGATTCATGCCTCTCAGGGCCTCCCCACAGGATCCGTGGACCTGCTACACGGTGCCTGGCTCCCCACAAGCCCCTCAGTCTTCCGTATTTGCTTTTAAAACCAGTACCATATGGACATTTAGAACATTGCCAGGTTCGGTTGCTCCCCAGATAGAGGTTAGCCTACCACATCTGTACCAGCTGTGTGTTGACCTTGACTAAACACTTCCGTATTGCCCTAATGCACAGAGGAAGCTATAGTTTGACCACATATAAAGGAAGCTATCGTGGTGCTAATCTCTATCACAGCTGCTTCCCCCACATCAGCTTGACTCCAATCCTGCAAAACAAACAAGTCTACCATCTTTAAATCCAACTTTATTAGGTTCTAGGGAAATGGACAGAATGAAGGTGGATTCCTGGCCAGACTCTCACACAGGTGGCCCCTCATCTAGTTCCTCTCAGAGTTCTTGTCCCCTCTGAAGTTTTACAAGCTGCCCATTTCACTCAACAGCACCGTCTTCCCATCTCCCATTAGGACAGCCCATTAGTATTTGCTTACAGCCGTCAACGGCTCGTCTATCTCAATGTGCCAGATGCTTCTGCATTCCTCCTGCCGAACGGTTCAAAGGTATAAAAGCCACGTGGTCAGGTTTATCACAGGAGTAGCTGCCTTTCTTGGTACCAATTTTTGTCTTAGCTTCATTTCTTGATGCTGTGGTAAAATACCCCATAAAACAATCTTCAGCCCGCTTTCCCAGGTCATAGTCCATCACAGCAGGAAAGTCACGGCAGCAGGAACTTGAGGCAGGCAGAGACGGTGTGGATGGATGCATGCTGCTCTCCGCTTGCTTTCTCCACTCGCACCCAGTGCAGGATATACCCCTAGGGAATGGTGCCGCTCTCTCTTAGGCGGAGTCTTCCTATATGAATGAACACAGTCAAGACAGTTCCCCACAGACACGCCTGAAAGCTAATCCCATCTAAATGGTCCCTCCCTGAAACCACTTCTAATTGATTCTAGATCTCAAGTTGAAAGTTCAAACTAAGCACCCCAAGCAGCAGGTGGGACATATACTGCAGTCTGTACAGAACCTGTTCTTATTTGGGTGGGTTGGCCCAGGGGCTAAGAGCTCCCTGGGGGCAACACATCCCAGCCCCAACCCCATGCATCCACTCGCTCCTGGGCAGGCTAAACACCAGCTTACAGAATGAATGACAGCAAGATGGGCAGGGCGCGGGGGTTGGGAAGAAGCTGACGGGGGTTCAGATCCAGCTGCTCACTGCTTTGTGTGCCCACCAAGTTCCTGATGAGAGCAAGGCATGTGCCTGGTTTCAGGGGCAGAGGCACCTTCTCTCGCCCAGCTGCAGCCTCTGCCAGCCTCTGCCAGCCTCTGCCAGCCTCTGCCAGCCTCTGGCTTTCTCCCTGTTGCTCTGGTGGCCCCTGGACCCAGCTTGCATCAGGATACTGTATGGGGGAAAAGGCTGTGCTTCCTGTTCTTCCAGGAGGCTTGTTGGATCGTGTGTGTGTGTGTGTGTGTGTGTGTGTGTGTGTGTGTGTATCTGTGTCTTTGTGTGTATCTGTATGCGTCTCTGTGTGTGTCTCTGTGTGTATCTCTCTCTCTCTGTGTCTTTGTGTGTGTCTCTCTGGGTGTCTGTGTATATGTATCTATGTGTGTATTTCTCTGTGTGTAACTGTGTGTGTCTGTATGTGTCTCTTTGTGTCTGTCTCTGGATGTGTCTCTCTGTGTGTATATTTTGTGTGTAATTGTGTGTGTATGTGTCTCTCTCTGTATCTTTCTCTCTCTGTGTTGCTGGTGGGGTGGAGGCTGAATTCTCTAGATGTAGTTACTTCCTGCTACTATTCCTAGACAGTCAGTTTTCCCAGCCCACAGTACCCTGGAGACAGGAGGTGCAGGTATGGCCAGGGCAGGTAAGGCAGGCCTGGCTAGGTTGGGAAGGCTGTTTCCCTTCAGAAGACCCAGGGCTGGAAGGGGAAAGGGACCTAGGGCCACAGAGCGCCGCTGTGAGGGAGAGCTTAGAGGGATGGTTAGGAACCTGTAGAGAAGCAAGGTTGAAAGAGGGGATTCTGGGATACGAGGACCCCAGCCAGGATTCCCTGCTCAGATGACTCAAGGTTTGGGCACTACTGTAGGTGGGAATGGCTGGCTGGGGCAAGAGATGACCAGCTCAGCCTGGCTTTGGTTTGAGGCTCCTCCCTGGTGAGTGCCTGACCAGGTGTCATAGCTCCCAGGCTGAGGCTTTTCTCCAGACCCGGGTCTCTCTGGTACAGTGGCCCTGGCCATATGGGGTGGGCCGAGCAACCACCCTGGGTCTTCTCCTTTGCCATTCTAACTCGGACCTTCTGGTGTTTACGGTCCGCACGCAGTGACTTCCTGTTTTTGAAGAGAAGAGGATTAGAAACACTTATTAAAAACGCCTTTGAAAGGCATCAAAAGACTTCCTGAACGTCAAATGACTCTTACAAAAGAACTGTTTAATGATTTAAAGGGTACAATGAGAAACACACCGCCAGCCCTCCCTTTGGGCTCTGGGGTCTTACCCAGTCAAGGAGGGTGGTGGGCCATATGTGGGAGAGCTGAGAGGTCCAGAAGGGCTAAAAATAGCCCTCGCTCTGACTCAGGTATCAAGGGGATGTTAGGGGACATAGCCTCCGGCCTCGGAACCTCCTCGGGCTACCCAACTCCTCCAGATTCCCACCTAAACTCTTCCATGCCTGTTCCCATCCAGCCACCCATATGCCACCTGCATGTCTGACCTGCCCCTGTCCTAGCCCGCCATGTCCTGCCTCTGCTTCCTCTGGGACGCTTCTCAGTCCTTCAGATACAACCCAGGACTTCTCACTGGCCCTTGGCTCTGCACTGCCCTGTATCAGCTCATCTCTGGCCCTCTGCAGGCACCTCAGGGTTATGTCCTGGATGCAGGCGATCAAGGAGAGATGCTGACCACCCCTGGATCCAGCAAACACACGGGTGCCCAGCTGTCCACAGATAAGGTGTGGTGACAGCCAGTAGCGCCTTCCTAGGAGCTAGAACAGCAGAGACCTGAGTTGTACAGAAGGCAGCAGCAAACGCCAACTCCCCCACCCACCCCAGCTTCCCAAAGCCTACCATCACAGCAGATGGGAGGCCCCGAGCCACGTCTTCCGGATTGTGGGTACTGCTGCCCCTGCCTGAGTTTGACCCCACCCAGAGGCCCCACTGCCCAGACTCCCAGCCCTTTCAGAACTGTCAACCGTCCCCAGAGCCGGTGACCTCTCCACAGCCCTGTCTCACCCACCACGCCTGGCAGCGAGTGCCCCTTGGTCTTGCCACTTTGGCCTAATTCCCACGCCTAGGCTGCGACCTCCTGTGTCCTCCCAACCTTACCCCCAGCCGTGACTCTTTTCTTCTCTGTTTTCTCCAAAGAGGGCACATCGTTACTTAGGCAGCTATTAAACCCTTCAGTGGCTCTCAGAAAATGCCAAGGAATTCTTGGAATAAAAATAACAATGAATGAAGTTGCCTGGAAATGAGGCTGCAGGGCTGAATTTGATTACACCCATTTAGAAGAGAAAATTAGCTTATTACAGCTGAGGTGAGGCAAGGTTTTCAGTTTGCCTCAGTTAAAAAAAAAAAAAAGTCCCATGGATCCTGTCCCACCAGCGTGGTCCCCCCCAGTCACGAGATGAACTCTAGAGGGTTTGCAACTGAAGCCACACCCCTGGACTGACCCTCTAGGAGCTGCTTCCCATAGCACTGGCTGTGTCTGGGGACCATACGCTCCACAGCCATGGTGGCCCTGACCTGACTATTTACACAGGTGACGGGCAGAGATGGCCACACTGTGACACTCCAGGCACCTCTGTAAGGTGAGGCCCGTGATGGCCCTGTGCGTCACCAGCCCCTGTCCCTCACTGTACAGGCCACAGGGCACGTGGCAGTCTTAGCAAGAAACTTCCTTCTGGTTTTACAGTACAGTGCACACATTGTGAAAGGGTAGGCCCCTCAGGAGAGGTGGCATCTCCTCTCCGTATGATTTCTTCCTAGACCCGTAGGCTGCCATAGGGTCACAGGGACAGCTCAACAAAATCCTGAGGGATGGATATGAATCAAGGCTAGACCGACGACAGATGGCCCCTTGGGGGGCCCGCCCAGTTGTAACAGAGGGTCAAGAAGGAACCATTGTCAAGCAGGCCTCTATGCCCACACGTGCTTCTATTCCTCTACAAGATTCACGAAGCACCTACTGTGTGCCCAACTCTGGCATACAGGGAGAGCTCCCAGCCAAGAGGATCAGAGTGTCCAAAATGGCTATGACAGTGACCTGGGGAACAGTGACTACAAGAAGACCCAGTATCAAATCCCTGACCCCTGATGCCACAAGGAGAAGTTTCAAAAACTGTGGCTAGATCACAGATCTATAGCTGCGGGGATTGTGACGAATTTTCAGGAGCCCCGAGAGAGGCAGGCGGGAGTGCGCACAGGCCGCCCAGAGAGTGCTGTTGGAAATACGCTCAGTGTGCTGCTCAGGTGGGCGTGTGGAGAGACCCAAGATTGTGCTCAGGCCTCCAGCTCGTCTCCGCTGCAAACAGCTAGTTGTCTTGCTTTAGCCCTGCCCTAGATTTTATAAGTTAAACCAGTCCCGACACCGTGACTCGGACAGGAGGCTCTCTAAACCCCAGTGCTTCCCTGGCCCGACACCTGCTCCTGCGGCTGGCTCAGTCCCCTCTGTTTCTGACAGTGGTCTCTTTGCCTGGACCCCTGACCTCTCTCCCCTTCACCCTGTGTCGCTTTTCTTCCTCGAGTCCGTTTCTTCGTGGCCCTGGCTTCTCAGGTTTGTGGGCATGCGGAAAAGTGACAGGCTTCTAAGAACTTGCTGGCTTCCTTGGTTCTTCTCTGTCCTCCACTGGTCTCAGGACACAGATGCCAGTCACTGCCAACCTGCTGCTGAGGACATGTCCTTGGAAGTCGCAGGTGGGTTCACGTCTCAGTACCTCTGCTTTCTAGGACTGTGACTTTGGGTGAGCCACCAGCTTCCCATTAACCCGGCTGTGCAGCAGAGGCAGCATCACGGTCCCTGTTTCCATGAACCGGATCATGCCTGTGTCTCAGCATGTACAGGCAGGCAGAGGTTATATGCACATTGTCTTATACTTGTGCTCTCTCCAAAGCTCTGGAACCCAACATGTCCCGTGCGCGCAGTGGTGTTGCTGGCCTTGGGGATGACTGGACGATGGCGGTATTGAATGAATGGATGTCTGTAGAGTACATAGGACACAGTATGATGTCCACAAAAAGTGTCCATGTCCTTATGCTGCGATTACAACAGAAACCAGGGCCTACGTGGACAGGGCCTGGCAGGAGGCACCTGCTAGCTGTATGCACACCTGTGCAGGAATGTCAAATGAAAAGGCTCTAGCATATAGGGCCACAGGTCACAGCCCTAGGAGCACATACTGGAGCCTGGCTCTTCTCTGTATCTCCTGGTCCTGGTGCCAGGCCAAGAAAGGAAGCAGGGCAACCCTGAGCAAATGGCTTTGGTACAGAGAGAAGCTACCGAGTCAAAGGAAGAGGCTCAACGTCTGTGCTTGCTACATCTGGGTTGGCTTAGAAAGAGGAATGTGGCCCTTCTCAGACTGTCGAAAGGACTCTCCAAAGTATTCCCTTTTGCTGATGGGTGAAAACGTTTCTGTGAATGGAGAACCAAGTCAATGAACGGTTGGATGGGCAAACGGGTAAATGCTCAGTGGTAGGCACCTCGGTGGGCTGCTTTAGAGATGGGCTTATGGATGAACGGACTGTGGGAAGGTGGTGTTTGGTAGACCAGTGAGTGGGCGGGTCTGTGGAGCAGTACACGAATTGACAGATGGCTGGATGGGGTGGTTTGTTGGTTAGCGGGCTCAGTGAACAGACAGAGTGATATATGGGTAGATGGGCAGAAGGACTGGTGGATGTATGGTTGAATGGATGGGTGGATGGAGGATTGGATGGCGGGATGGCTAGATCAAGGGGTGGATGAGGGATGCTGATGGAGGTCTGTTGCAGGAGGGATGAGCTGAGGTGGGGTGATGACAATGAGGGTGGTGCTGAAACGTCACCTCACCAGATTACACAGATGGGTTACTACACTGGCGTTAGCTGCCTGCAGGATAACCAAGTTCCAGGGTCAGGGGAGGACATGACATCTCCCATTTTGTGTTGCTTCGAGTTGCTCCTGCCATGTCCCCTAGGCTGGGCTGGTTCTTCCTCTTCTTGGGTTAGGCTTGGCAGCTCAAACGTAGGCCGTGAGGCAAAGGACACTGTGCTTGGGAGCAGAGGCTAGACTCAGCTTGAGGAAATAGCTCAGGTGCCACCCCAGGCTAACCTGGGAACTTGGCCAGGACAGAGGGTCCTGAACAGAGCTCTGATGGGATATGAGCCTGCAGAGATCTCTGTGTCTTCTTCCAGCCGCGGGCATGGGTGCCTTCCTTGGGTCCCAGGCTCCTTGTGCGCCTCTCTATGGATGAGATGAAACACCCTCTTAGGCCCTTTAAAGGCAGCCTGTCAGGGCAGGAGCCGATACCAGCGGGACAAGCAGAGAGGATCCTGGGCAGGGCTGCCTGCCGTCTCCGGCGAGCTGCTGAGGGTTCTGGGGCAGATGAGGGAGCTGCAGAAAGACAGGGGGTGTGGTGGTCTAGGCGGAGAGGAGGCTGCCAGACCTGGGCTGACATCCAGGCTCCCGCTAGCTAGTTCCCACCCACCTACATCCTCTCCTCCTCCCACACACAGACTCCCGCGCGTGCTGCATAAGCACCCTGAAGCACCTGCACCCCCAGATCCATCCCAACAGCCCACACCCTCTGAAGATCCCCGACAGCATCCTCCTCAGGCTCCTGAGGCCGGAGCCTCACTTCGCCCACACTCTCCTCAGCAGGGATATAAGACACCACCAACCTAAAGTCCTGGAGCCTATGGCCATACCACACGGGCACACCCACTCATCAGTGCTGCTGGCCACGCCCCTATGGGCCAGGCAAGGGTTCCATGGGTACCTACCCCAGCATCCCTCACTCAACCCCCAAAGAAGCAAAAGCAGTCTACAGAGAGGGGTGAGGTAAGTCTCAGAGGACCCCTTCCCACAGATCCAGGTTTGGGGGATGGTAGTTTCTTGCCTCAGTTTCTCTACTATGTGACAGGAACCTGCTCCGTCCAACCCAGGCTGACCTGTGCCTCTTGAGAGCTACCCTTTGCATTTGGCACTGTGCTAGGGTTCCCCCTCCCCTGCCAGGCCTGCACCTGCACACACACACACACCTGCACACACAAGCCAAGCCTGGTGGTGCAGGTCTATAATCCTAGCTACTCTAGAGGCTGAGGCAGGAGGATGGCATACTAACCGCCTGTGCCACTTAGTGAGAACGGGATCCACAATTGAAGTAAACTGAGCGCTGGAAAGAAAGCTCAATGGTAGAGTGGCTGATTGGCATGTTCGAAGCCCTGGGTGGAGAGAGAGAGAGAGAGAGAGAGAGAGAGAGAGAGAGAGAGAGAGAGAGACAGTCCTGCCCATCCTCTTTCTACCTGCTGTACTAGAATGAGTCTGGGGCTTCTCTCTTGGGGAGGAAAGCGAATGCCTTCTCCCAGCCCATGCACCAGACCTACCCACTATAGAAAAAGACTTTTCTAGGTGGAGCTGGGGAGGGGTGCTTTGCCCACCCAGCCTAGCCTGAGCCCTACCTGTGAGAACCCCTACAAGGCCACTCATTTTGCACCCACACAGGGTGGGTGAGGCTGAGGTCCTGAGTCTGGATGTCACCCTGAAGAGCAATCAGGTGACTGTGGCACGCACTTGTGTTCTTCACATCCACAGGCAGTGCTTTGCTGGGAACAATGAGGTGATGCTGGGGACTCCGGGGGATGGGTGAAGATTCGAGTCCATGCCGCTGGTGCCCCGGACTCCATCTAGTAGAACCCACTCTGAGCTGGCTAACAGGGTCCAGCCTAGTCCCCTCGTGGGCCTCAGTGGCCTCAGATAACCCTTCTGAGCCTCCTGTGCGGGGATGCGTGGTGGGGAAGCTAGCTCGTTGGCTTGGAGCCGTGGAGTGTTTGTCGTGTTCTGCGATGTGGCTGTGGATGCCTGCCACCGCTTATCATTATAATTAAGTACAATTTGGCAGAGGGTGGGTGGGGGGAGCTGTCAGACCCACCCCCGCGCCTGCCTGGCAGCACAGGTAGAAGGCTTGTGTGGTCTCCCGCTCCACCCTCTTCTGCCTTCCCGTCTCACAGTGCAGAGGTCACCCTCCCAGCAGGACACCAGGAGACCAGCCTAGAGCCAATAGCCAATAGCCACCCACATCCGAGGTACGGATTCCCTTGGGGTGGACTTCCGGCCTCAGTTTAGCTGCAGAAAGTCCTCTAGGGGTCAGGTGAGAAGTCAGTGCCTTCCTGGGGAGGGAATGTGGGGTCTGGCCACAGGGAGCGGTTGCGCAGGGTCCCACCATCAGCCTCTTTCCCGGCAGGGACTCTTGGCTGTCCTGTTGGTTTTCTGGGTCGGCTCTGTTCACCTCTCCGACCGTGAGACCCTCAGGAAGAAGACCCTCCCACCCCCCATAAAGCCACCTTTGAAGCTGTCTCCCTTTACTGCTGCTTTATTATATGTGAAACTGTCCCTGAAATGTCTCTCTTCCTCACCCAAAGGAAAGCTGAAAGGGTAAGAAGGGCACACGTGTCCGGCTTCCTCGGGTCTTAGCGCGGATACAAAGGCGCGCCAATGTGGGATGTGGCTGGCAGCCGGGCGAATCAGCTCACAGGCAGGTTCCGAGGAGGAGGAGTTTCACACTTTGCTCTGTAGCCCTCCCCGGCCCGCCCGGCTCTCCGGCTCTCTGACCAGAAGGCTGCCCAGCAGTTAGAGCTGCAGTCCAGACTCAGAAGCAAATGTTAGTGTGTTTATTGAAGACTCAGGGAGAGTTTGGATCATCGAGGTGCCATTAACTTGCATGGGAGGAAAAATCCAGGGTCTGAGTCTTAGGAAAAAAGGCTCTGAGTCTGGGGAAGACAGTCATGGGTACTCTGGAGCCTGGTGCTTCCTTGCCAGCAAGGATCTCAGGTCTTTATCCGTGGCAGCTTCTCTTCGGCTAGGCCGGACCTGGTTAGTGTTTGACCCTTGTTCCTCAGGCCTGCTCCCAGGCTACTTTCCCACCCTATGATCAGAGATGGTAAGATGGTTTTTATCTGATCTGTTGTGATCAAATGGTCATCATGATGATTAATACTACCAGGTTTTCTGTCGCAGCAATAAAAGAAAAAGTAACTATAGCAAAACCTTCTGTACTGTGATGAGAAAGATTCTGATAATTGGCAGATTGGTGATTGATTAATGATGTCTGCTATGAGTATAGCATATGCAAGACATGGACATGTGTGCTCTGGGTCTGAGCATTCCTGTGCTGGACTGTAGAATACAGACAATTAGACAAGACAGGTTATGAGACATTTTCGGTTTGGAGCCTTTTATGTTATAGAAGGGGATGACGAGAGTCGGCAATACAGTATCAGGACCACTACCAGATGTGGGCGATTCCTAGGTTCTGCAGAGATTCGGGCCCGGTACTTGGAAAGGCAGCTTGGGAGTTCAGCTGTGACTTTGGGCAGCCTGGAGCAACAGGCATCTAGTACTCAAGGACTCTGTCAGCCGCCTGTGTCTGCAGCAGGGCTGGGGATGCTTCCAAGAGGGGGTCTAGCTAGGCAAGAGATAGCTCAGGCACCCAATGGCACACAGACCAGCCTCTTCCTCCACTCTCTGGAGAGGTTTTGTGGCTGGAGGGCTTGGGGAGAAATGTGGGCTCACAGGTATCAGGAGAGTTTTCGCTTTATGCTGGGGGTCCCTGCTGCTTCCTGTTTATAAGGGTCTGGGGTCTCATTAGCACTTGCGGCCTGTGCTCCAGAGCCCTGACCACAGTAGGTAGGCAGCACATGACTGTGGTTTCCATTTATAATCGACAAAAGGTCAAGGCCAGGAAGGCAGGGGTGCAGTGGGGCAGGGAGGGACAGGGGTTGAAGCAGCTACAGCTGCTGACATAGGAATCTAGTTGGCAGTTGACAACAGGCTTCCTAAATTTCCTCACAGTGACATAAAGGTACATAAGATAGATATACAGATTAATTACTTGCTGTTAATAAAGTAAGTTATTTTAAAACAGTTTTTTTTGTATACATGTAACCTCACCATTTATTAAAGACGGTAAATTAATGTACCGATGACAAGGGATGTCCTAATTCTCACATAAAGGATGAAATCCTGGTTGAATATTTGATATTGAAGGACTTAGAATATTTTCAGTGTTAGTTCAGAACAGCAGAAGCTTGTCTGGGGCCATTTCAGGCCTTTTTTTTTTATTTTAGAAATTCTGTTCTAATCTCAAGCCAAATTAATTTAGCATTTTAAAGAAATGAAACTCAAGTCAGCCTAGATGTCCATGGATGATGAAAATGCACAATGTAATTTTATTCAGCTCTAAGGAAAGCTGAAATGAGGAAACTGCGGGAGAATGGGCGGGATGGGAGAATAGTATATTGAGTGAGCTAACCTGGGCTCAGACGGATGAGCACGTATTCTCTTATAAGAATTCTGATTTTTATATATGTATAATTTATGTGGGAATGACTTTGTGTGATCAGGGAACTAAAGAGGGACCTCTGAGGAGTGATGGAAGAGGCTTCTAGGTTGGGGTTAGTTAGAACACATTTGAAGGAGCATGGTGGAGCGGTGGGGGGGTGGGAGGGTGTAAGGGGGAGGGGCAGGGAGGTGGGGGAGCACAGCGGTGGCTGAGGGGAGATCAACCCCAAACAAGGATCTGTGAAAACGCCACAAGCAGTTCTGATATTTGCTAAGCTAATTAAAAACTCAAATAGTGGCTGACAAGGCGGCTTGGTGGGAAAAGGCTCTGGGTGCCAAGAATGACAGACAGCCTGAGTTAGAGCCCCAGAGCCCACATGTTGGAAGGAGAGAGGTGACTCCTGAAAATCGTCCCCTGGCCTCCATACATGAACTGCGACACGCGTATACGCCCTATTTATCTTGTATGTAACAAATTAAATCAAAATAAAAGAGACTTTAATGGTGGTACCCTTCACGAGTGTATAAAGCTGCTTCCAGAAGGCACAGGTTACTAAAATGAAAATCTCAGAGCCACAGTGGGACGCCTCATGCAAACCATTGGCCAGGGAGGCCTCTGAGACCCCCAAACAATCCAGGCAGTTACTACTGCAGCTGGTTGCCCATCAGATGTAGATGTAAGACCTTATTGCCGAAGATACGGCATGCTCCTGTTGTAGCGCACAGAGAGATCAAGTTGGAACTGAGTTGAAAGTGTCTTTCCTGCTGGCTAGCTCTCACAGTGTGAAAGGTGCTGTACAGGCTCGGGGCAGGAAGAGGTTGTGATCACCAGCCTTACTCAGCTGTGGTCCCTGTGTGCCACACTATCAAAATGCCAGGCAAGATGTGCCCAGGGGTTCTATAGTTTGTTATGGGGATAATAACCACTTTCCGATTGGATGTAAGGTTGGAATTTAGGTCTGGTGCTGTAAACTGGGCCCAGTCCTATGGCTGTGGCGGTCATGGGATCCAGGAGGGAAAAGCCATAGCTGTCGTTTGACTAAATGACCATGACGCCGCCACCGTCAGATTGCCCTCCAGCCTGTGCTACTGACCGCTTTGGTCAGAGAAATGTCCTTCACAGGGGATGCCTGCGGAAACTCATAGATGGTCAAGTGCTGGGACTGTGTGACTGTCAGGCATGGCATGGCTGTGACATTCTGGTGGCATCATGACTACCCGCACAGGACTTGTACAGTACTGAGCTTATTACTATCCCGGAACGGACAGAGAAGAGGCTCATGGGCCCCCAAAGAGGCTCTGAGGACCTATAGGCAGTTAATGGCTACTGAGGGTGGGAGAGATAGTCACTTCAGTGGTGTTGCCACTGGTAAAGCTGCTTATGCCCCGTCACCATTCATACATACATTCCTGTGAAACTCACCTGCGTGTGCATGTGTGTGCATGTGCACATACACACACCCACACATATACACATATGTATGCACATACACACTGACACACATATACATACACACAAACTCACACCTATACATACACACATACACATATACACACATATGCACTGACACATATACACACTGATAATACACATACCTACACATGCCTACACAGACACACACACAAAACTCATACTTACAGACATACACACTGACACATACACACACATAATCCTACCCACCCATACCCACATCCTATACACACACACACATACACACATATGCACTGACACACACATACACACTGACAATACACATACCTACACGGACATACACACAAACTCACACCTCCAGACATACACACTGACACACACACACACACACACACACACACACAATCCTACCCACCCTTACCCACATCCTACACACACATACACACACACACACACACACACACACACACACACACACAAAGAGGTATGAAAATAGAAAGGGGGACTAGTTGGGAAGAGAAAACAGTTCAAGAGGAGGGGGAGGAGGAGGAGTAAGAGAAGGTGATAGGGTGAATATAATGAAGGCATCGTGTACATGTAGCACAGTGTCAGAGTGAAGCCTATTATCATGTATAATTAGTATATGCATTAAGACAAAAGCAAACATTTCGTTGATGTTCTTGCAATCTCACCAATTATTAGAGATGACAGCAAGTTCACATCACAGTGACACAGATATGCTTATTTTTACATGAATTAAACCTTGGTTAAGTGCTTCATACTGCAGGACACAGGGCCCCTTCGATGCATTTTCAGGGAGACTGGTGTTTTGATTTTACAATCGTCAGCATTGGGAATGAATGCTGCCCATGAAAATCCATACTGTAAAATGGTGGAGGCACGTGCAGGGACATTTCCAACAACAACAACAACAACAACAACAACAACAACAAAAGAAAGAAAGAAAGAAAGAAAGAAATTCTGTTCTAATCCCAAGTTAAATGATAGCAATTTTAAAAATGAAATTTAAGTGAGCAACTCAAAAAAATTTTAAAATCAAACATTTGGGGCAGGGGAAGTGGCCCGGTGGTCAGCGGTGCCGGAGTGCGGTTCTCAGAAGCATAGTGTAGCTCATAACCGTTGGAAACTCCAGTTGAAAGAGTACAAGGCCTTCAGCTGGCCCTTGGGGGCACTTGAACTCACATGTGCACACCCACATGCATGGTGTCACAGACATATGGACACATGCAAACACAGACTCAGATACACAGACACACACACACACACATGCATATATACACAGGATTAAAACTAAATCTTCAAAAGGTATGTTAAAAACTACAATGAAGCAAAGTTACAGTAATGTGGTGCTCCTGTGTTGAAGAATACAGCAGGGAAACATTAAATGTCTCTATTTTGGGGGGATGGAGAGATGGCCCGGCAACAGTTAAGAGCACTGGCTGCTCTTGCAGAAGACCAGGGATTTGCTCACAACCATCTGTAACGCCAATTCCAGGAGATCTGATGCCCTCTTATGGCCTCTTCAGGCGCTGCATGCAAATGGTGCACAGACATACACACAGGCAAATACACAGTTTTGAAAAAAGTCCCACCTTCTGTAGTTAAAACGTGGTCTCTATAATCACTGAAAACTATGCACACTGTCAACCACTGCACCGCAGCTCATAATGTACAACAGTCTCGACTCTGAGCCGAGGCAGTGCACGCTGTGTTTGTGGGTGTGGCGTGGTGCAGCAGTGTGCACGTTGCAAAGAGCACATGTACTGTGTTTGAGACCAAGGCTGCAGTGGAGTTGTGTGATACGGCGCAGGTGTGCCCATTGAGTTTGAATCGATTCAGTTGTCCTTGTGCCCCAAGAAGACTTTTAGTGTTGTCAGTTCCCCCATTCATTTATGCAGCCCCTCCCCAACCCTGCATGGGGTATCAGCCCAAATTTTAAGAAGATCTGAAAGATGCTTCTTTTCTCAGCCGAGCCTTGAACTTTGAGCGTGCATGGCTCCATGCGTCTAGGGAGCTCTGAAGTGGGAGGAAAGAGCTTGGAGAGTGACATGGAGCCAGGGTTCTTCCCCAGGGACACAATGACTGCCACCTCTCTCCCCTGCAACACCCATCTGGGGTCCTCACACAGTGCACACAGCCCCAGATCAAAGCTGAGGGCTGTGTGCCCTGTGTGAGATCGATCTGCATAACACGAATTTGTCCCAAGCTCTCTCTAAACCCCTGCCTCTGGATCCCTTCCCCACCCTGTCTGAAAGACTGCAGAAGGCACCCTTGAGCACACTCTGAAGTCCTCTGGCCATCTGGCTGTCCCTTTGTCTCTGGGAGCCAGGTTCTAGTGTCCAGCAGGCAGGGTTTGGGCTCTGGGTCCCAAGGCTAGGCGGCACCCGGGAAGGTACCCAGAGCTGAGTCCTGTCCAGCCTGGCACCAGTGGACATTGCTCAGGGCCACTGTGTTGCAATCCTTCTTGGCCACTGACCCATTTTGCTGGCAATTGTAGTTTTTCTCGGCTATGTTTTTTTCCCCTCCTAATAGTCAATCTGGAAAAAGAGACTGGAACACTAAGGAGGCTGGCTTCGGTTACTGCAGTGTGTGCCCCAGAGACACGCCTTCCACCCCACCCCAGAGACATGCCTCCCACCCAGAGACATACCTCCCACCCCACCCCAGAGACATGCCCCCCACCCCACCCCAGAGACATATCTCCCACCCAGAGACATACCTCCCACCCCACCCCAGAGACATGCCTCCCACCCCACCCCAGAGACATGCCTCCCACCCAGAGACATACCTCCCATCCCACTCAAGACATATCTCCCACCCAGAGACATGCCTCCCACCCCACCCCAGAGACATGCCTCCCACCCCACCCCAGAGACATATCTCCCACCCAGAGACATACCTCCCACCCCACCCCAGAGACACGCCTCCCACCCTACCTCCGAGACATGCCTCCCACCCTACCCCAGAGACATACCTTCCACCCCACCCCAGAGACATGCCTCCCACCCCACCCCAGAGACATGCCTCCCACCCCCAGAGACATCTCTCTCACCCCCAGAGACATATCTTCCACCCAGAGATATGCTACCCACCCCAGTGACACCACCCCTGGCCCTGTGCGTTTCTCTCCTGGCCGAGTGTTCTATCCTCCTCTCTGCAGTCTCCTGCCCTCACTCCTGCCCCTGCTCCAAGACCCCGTCCTCCACCCTAGGGCCCATGCCAGCATTCCCAGAAGATTGGTTCTGGGAAGAACTGCTGGCCTGGCCTGGCTGACCCCTTTGTCATTGCCTCTACCCACTGACTTCTGTGTTACCCCTGCAACAGAGCTGTTCCCGCCTCAGACTCATCTCTAGGATGAGCATTTCCTGATTCGCACAGGTGCCAGCCCCAGATGGATTAGGGACACCGCTCTGCAGTCTGGGTCTGCCTTCTAGTCAGCCCTACCCAAGGACCCGTCCCATCCCCGCTGCAATTCCTTCCCTGTGCACACTCCTGAAGTCCTCAGCTGTCTACTCAGACTCTCTCTTACCTGTATGCCCTCTGCAGACTGCAGTCTGTTCACCAATAATGCCCGCTCTAGGCATCAGGGGCCTCAGTCTCCGAGAGGTCAAGACATGTGCCAGAAGCCAGATAGCTGGAATAAAGAGGCGCCAGGTCCATGGGGCCTTTTGTGAAGGGGGCTGCAGTGAGTTTGGACTCCAGCCTCCATCCCATGTGGGAGGTCTGAAACAGACCCCCGTGAAAGGCTCAGCCTTGTTTGCTCTATCAAGGTGCCCCGCCCCCATGATCTCCTCCTAGTCTATCTCAGAGCATGACGGAAGACTGAAGGGATCCTTGGGCTCAACACCAGTTCCAGTAATGGGGAAACTGAGGCACAGATCAACGTGAGTGTCAGAAGAGATTATGAGGATGGGGTTTGGACCTCCTGAGCCTCTATCTGGCTTAACCACTCAGGCCTTGACAACCTCTTTTCGTGGGAGAGGGCAGTGTGGGAAGCTCAGAAGATCCCGGACTTGGAAAGCCAAGTGACGTGCCGGAATAGGACATAGCAAAGACAGGTAACCCAAGTCCCCACAGCGTTCTGTGACTAGGGTACTTCAGTGGGTATGTGGCTTAGAGAAGAGGAGTGGGAAGAATATTGAGTGTCACTGCAGTGGGCATCTCCAGGCTAGGGCAGAGGCTGCAGGTCCCTTGGGTCCTGTCCCCAACCTCACACTCTGCCCCATCGTGGGTGTGACTATGGACGAGTACTTATTTGGAAATTTTGAATAAAGTGGGGGTGGGGGGTGGGGGGGAGACACAGATATCTGAGGCTAGGCTGGGACTTCAATTGTTCTCAACAGCGACGACGCCATTTCATGTTGTTAGTCATGATTTAAAACAATTAACACCATTTGCATGCCCCAAATGGACGGGACCTCAGAGGATGCATGGAAGGCCCCCAGCCTAGTGGTTTTACGACTGTCAAGGCTACAGAAGCCAGGAGTCAGGTTTGTGACTTGCACAGCCCCTCCTAGCCAGCCACAGGCCCCTGGCCTGCCTTCACAGCAGCCCCACCATACCCAACTCCCAGGGGAGACATGGTCCAGGCCATTGTCCTGGCGTCTCTGCATGTGGGGGCAGGCAAAATGAGCTGGGTGGCGTCCTGGCCCTCAAGTCCACAGGCTTAGGCTGGTCACATGCATCACCTGGCCACACTCCCCAGGGGAAAACTGTATTTCCCTAGGGCTGAGCCAATCATTGAGTAGGCCTGGGTCTGTCCCAAGGGTCCACGATACAACGAGAGCCCTGGTGTCTCCCTTCTGGGAGTTTTAGGGGTGAAACCAGGAGAGGCCTGTTTAGCCGTCCCGCCTTCTGTTCTAGCCCTTGGAGTAAACAGGAACATTAAATCACTACTTGGGGGTCAGGAAACTGGAAATAATCAAAACATAGTGTCCTGTCCTCTGCCTGGGCACTGGGCCGCCTGTCACAAACCCAGCTCTGCTCTCTGGGGTTTTCCCAGCTCCACCTCTGTCCGGTGCTGACCCTGATGTGCCTG
The DNA here is from genome assembly GCA_964023405.1 of Apodemus agrarius. Lineage (NCBI taxonomy): Eukaryota > Metazoa > Chordata > Mammalia > Rodentia > Muridae > Apodemus > Apodemus agrarius. Next base: position 13,176,696 of record OZ030011.1, read on the forward strand.
GGTGTGCACAGTGGCCACGACTTGGGCTACAGCTAGTGAGACAGGAGCCATTCCCATCTGAGCTTTGGTGTCACCTGGCAGTGGGCAGCATCCAAGGCTGACTTTGCACTATTTGACCTCTGAGTCACCTTCCCTATCAGACTCAAGAGCCCTGGGAATAGGAGTAAAGATGGGGTTCGGGGGAGTCCTGAAAGTGCCCAGGGTCTGGAACTCACTAATCTGCCTTCTCTCTGCTACTGGGACTGTCTCTGTGCAAGGCACATCCCTCCTACCTTGTCTTCATCACAGACCTGGGTTCGGGGCGGTGGAGGAGGGGTGTCTCCTGACTTGGTTGTGGCTGGATGTCCTACCACAGGACACATTGGGTCACAAATACCTTGACTGACCTCTTTTCTGATATACACAGTAAAGGCTTACAAGTCTCCCAGTAGTCTCTGGCGGCCACTTCCACAGGGGAAACTGAGGGTCTCCGAGGGAGAGCGCCCATGAGGCTCGCTCTTAGGCTCTTTCCAGGCTGGTCTCAAAGGGTTAGCTCTGCTCCAGCACAATGGCCAAAGGGGAGAGCGGGCGAGGATGCCTGGGCCACATCAGACCCTTCCCGGGCCTCTCCCTCCTTCCCTCTATTTTAATTAAAACAGAATCATACCATGGCTCCCCTTCCCCTTTCTCCCTTCAGTATCTTCCACGTACTCTCCCTCCAAACCCTGCCATAACCCACCACTCTCAAACGTATAGCTTCTTCTTCTTCTTTTTTTTTTTACTGCTATTACTGTTTTACACACACACACACACACACACACACACACACACACACACACACACGGGTCTCTTTCTAAAGGAACTTCTGGTCTCAGAAGCTAAGGGTCACTGAAGAAGGTAAAGACAGGAGACTGCAGAAGTGTGTACTCCACAGCCCCAGCCCTGTGTGCTATGGACCCACGTGCCTTGCTACCTACCGTTCCTGCTGAAACAGTAGAGAGTCATTCCTCTTATGAATGACTCTGAACCAATGGCCATCGGGGATAGGAGGCCCAGCCCCAGTCTCCTTGCTCCTCAGGTGGATGCTAACACGGTGGGGGCGGGGACACTCTTCCTCTGGCCTCTGGGCAGCACCTGACAGCTCGTTCTTCTTAGCTTCTTTCTGCTAGGCTCCCCGCTGTCTCTGAGGTATCTCTTGGACTAGAACTGTCTCTTCCTTGCCTAGAGTTGATCAGGGGCTACTGACAATTAGGAGGAGGTAAGACTGGAACACTATACAGGTCCCTGAGGGAGGACTTGGGGACAGAGTTAAGTCTGGATTCTTCCCAGAGAAGAAGCTATTGAAAGGGAAATATCATCTTGCTTCCTCAATGGCTGATCCAGGCATGTTGGTACAGGGAATGGGAGATGAGGGTTATCCATACACAGTGAGGGGCGCGGAAGGGGCACGTGGAAGGACGTCAGGGCATTAGAAGAAGCGGAGGAGGGAGGAGCCGTGGCTTTGCCAAGGGCCTCAGGGCAATGCAGTGCAATCTTCACCCACAGGAGACTGCTCTCCAGGAGGCTCCCTTGCAACTGGGAGTGACAACACGAACCAGTTCTTACCGGCAAGAGGTATAAGGACATGAACTCAAGGTCTTTCGGGAGAGACTTTGGTCTCTCTGATAAGAGGGACTATGTGAAGAATGTCTCTACCTTGTTTTCTTCATGCTTCCTGCCTTTGAACACTATTCAGGATTTGTTTTTTTTTTTGGAGATAATGTAGCTATCTTGTACACATAAGGACAAAGTTAGTGGATGTCATGGGGAGGGGCAGAGAAGGCTGTCCCAGAGCTGTAGAACCAGTGTCAGGAGATGATGAGTGTGCTAGACAGGGTCCTATAGAGGAACAGAACTGACAGAATGAATCTCTTTCTCTCTCCATATATACACATACATGCATATACACACATATACATTTATATGTATACACGGACCTGTAACCCATTATAATAATTCTATATATGTGTGTATGTCTACCTATATATATGTTATATGTCTATATATAATATTATATATAACACCACATATATTTATGTGTCTACTGACAATATAGTTTATGTCTCTCTATATAATATATTATATATAATACCATATATATGTCTACCAATGGAAGTCTCAAGAGTCCAGCTAGATATCTTATCTGTTTTCCAGTATACATTGGAATGCTTAGAAGTAGGCTTTAATGCCAGTGAATAAATGCTAGCAAAAGCAAGAGCGAGCAAAGAGAGAGCCAGCATCCATTTTCAATGTCTTTTGTGGGGGTTGCCAGCAGAAGATATGGCCCAGATTAAAGATGTATCTTTCCATCTCAAAACATCTGGATTAAAGCTGTGTTTTACCACCTCAAAGATTCATATTAGAAGTGGCTCTACCAATTTCAAATGTTTTAATTAAAAAAAATCCCTCATAAGTACCCAACCATTTGGATTTTAAGTAATTCTATATGTAGTCAAGTTGACAACCAAGAATAGCCATCACAATGACCCAGAGACTTCTTGCTAGTACAAGAAAATAAACCATCGGATATTTAAAGAAACTCATCCTTCATTTCCTGGGTCTTCTGGTATTTGGAGCCTAAAGACATTACTGAATACCAAAACGCTTTGGTAGCAGGAGTGGGGTTGGAAATACTTTGTCAGTCACCTACTAGCGAAGTCTGCTGGGGCGGAGGAGGTGGGTAGGAAGAAAGCGTTGGAGATGCTAACTCTGAGGGTCATCCAGGAAGAAGTGGCCACGTAGCAGCTGAACTTGCCCCGGCTCAGTGACTGCTAGAGGTGCACAGCCAGTGTGAAGGGCAAGGTTGCTTGGACAGCAGTGGCCAGGCGGTGGCCGTGGAGCACCAGGAGGTGGGCGGGTGGCAGAACACGGCCATGGTGATGAGGGTGAGCCGTGGAAATCCCAAACTGAAGCTGTCCACGGTGGGACCATCACCAAGTGCCAGGCTCTGCCTTCATGACATCACACACGGGCACTGCTGGGCACTGCTGTTCTGCCCACTCCATAGCGGTTTTTTTTTTTTTAAAGCTCTGCGACTCTAAGACTGGAGCGTGAAGGGATGGTCTAGAGGCCTCTTCTCCCTCTCAAAGACATGTCGGTAGAGGTGTGGCCTGCCTGAACAGCGAGCAGGGGAGGTGGGCAGGTCAGGGTCTGGAAGTGAGACCTTCCAGCATAGACAAGGCAGGGTTGGTGCTGTCGCGGTCTGGGGAGAGGGTGGTGGACACTGAGAGGAAGGGATGCCAGGCTTAGATGGTCATCTATGGCAAAGCCTTGGCGCTTGGTGAAGCTGGGGAGGCAGCGTGACCAGGGCCAGTTTCTCCCATCAAACAGGATTGTATGCTCAGGAGGGGCTGTGCAGTAAAGTCTCTGGAGGCAAGACCACAGTGGGAGCCCTTGGCCTGTGGCCACTGTGAACAACTTGTCCTTCTCATTGAGTAACTGCAGTTAGGCTCTTTGGTCTGGGCCATTTCAGGACAGTGGGATTGCTGGCAACCTCGACAGGGAGAGCCAGGACCCCTAGCCTCAGCCTAGTCCAGGCTCAGGAGCCTTCTCTCTCTCTCTCTCTCTCTCTCTCTCTCTCTCTCTCTCTCTCTCTGTGTGTGTGTGTGTGTGTGTGTCCAGTCCATGGGCAGCAAGGCTCACTTCAGGGAGATCGAGCTACTTGCCGTGGGGCAGGGTGGGTGGGGCAGGGGCGAGTGGGCAGAAGCCTCTGGGGCGGACTGACCCAGATCTCTGGCCAATGTCGGGATGACCATGTCTTCCACTCCTGGCGAGAAGAGGGGAGGGACTGGAGAGGACCCCATCAGCTTCCATGTGTTCGGAATGAAAGATGGTGGTGACTGGTCTGAAGACAAGGTCCATAGGAGGGTGGGGCTGGCCCAGGATGAGCGAGGGAGCTCCACCCTTCTGGCCCCATCCTGCCTCCAGGGTGTGAGGTCTCGGGCAGGTCCCTTCTCAACACCTAATGTCATCTGTTAAATGGGCTAGATGGATGGGGGGCCAGCTGCTGCTGGTGAGGGCCGGGAGGACAGGTACTGACATAGGGCTGGGGTGTGGCTCAGTGGTAAATTACTTACCTAGCTTATGTGAGACTCTGAGTTCTGTTTCAAGACCGGGGGGGGGGTGGTGGTGGAGAGAGGTGGGGAGGGAGGGAGGGGGAGAGAGAGAGAGAGAGAGAGAGAGAGAGAGAGAAATTGAGATTGAGATTTATATGGAGTTCCAAGCCCGTGGATTTCACAAACAATTAAAATTTCAAAAATCAAGTTTAGTTCCTGTCTCAGGGTGCCAACGTTCTATTTTGCCAAGAAAGAACATTGAAAACAGAAAACAAAATACTAGCTCCCGTGCCTGTTAGCCTCACTCTGCGGAGGGCTCCGTGTGTGGGGTAGAAGTTAGGCCATTGCGGGGCGGGAGGTGGCTCGGGCTTGCAGATGCGGACGCATCCCGAATCCAGCCTTCTCTGCCTGTTTCATCGCGTACCTCCGCCCCCAGGCAGCCAAACCCTCGAGTCGCTGCTGATACGATGGTGCCCATTTCCTATTTCCCCACTGTAGACTGTAGCAGCTTCCCTGCAGGCCGGCCCCTGGTGGAGCAGAGGCAGGAGACCACCCTGGGATAGTTCCTGGGTGGGAGCATGGGACCCGGGTGCTTCAAGCTTGTCCACGTTTGATGGTTGTTCCATATGGTCCTTCTGGTCCACATTGTCCTGAGTGATTGATGCCAAAGCCTCCCTTCTTCCATGATCTAGATCCAAATCCAAACTCCCATGTCCCCTTCTGGCTGGAAGGGACTCTCCTTTCCCCAACAGTCCAAATGGGCTGCCCCACTTCACCTGGTGCTTACTCTGGCAGCTCACCCACTTTTCTCAGGCAAAGCTGTTTGGAAGACTCTGGCCATGTAAGGAAGGAGGCTAACTTTGGGAGGGACTGACCAAGAGGCCACACAAACTGGGACACGAAGCGGTAGTGGGCACTGCAGCTGGGCTGTAAGATAAGGGTTGGGGTAGATGAAGCAGGGTGGGAAGACAGTTTGTGGTGGTCCCCCTCCAGATGAACCAGCTCAGGGCCTCAGAACAGAATATATGGAATAGCAGTGGGTGGTAGTGGCTTCTCCATCTTCAGGAGCCTCCTGGAAAGGGAGCAGGTGTGGAGCGCCGTTACCTTTCCCCCATTGAGCCTTAACCCCCACAGACAGCTCTATCTTATACATCTACTTACAGAGACTGGGTACGGCATAAAAGGGGCTTATGAGAAAGAAGTCTACATCCTTTTTTGAAAGTGCCTACTCTGGGAGAGGTACAAAAGAAGGGGAGAGAGAGAGAGAGAGAGAGAGAGAGAGAGAGAGAGAGAGAGAGGAAGAAGAAGAAGAAGAAGAGGAAGAAGAAGAGGAGGAGGAGGAGGAGGAGGAGGAGGAGGAAGAAGAAGAAGAAGAAGAAGAAGAAGAAGAAGAAGAAGAAGAAGGGAGGGAGAGATTGAGAGAGAGAGAAGGAGGGAGTAAGAGAGAGGGAGAGAGGGGACGAGGGAGGGAAAGAGAGATTAAAAGAAGCGGCAGACAAAAAGAAGACAAAAGAAGGGCAGGGAGAGAGAGAGAGAGAGAGAGAGAGAGAGAGAGGAAGAAGAAGAAGAAGAAGAAGAAGAAGAAGGAAGAAGAAGAAGAAGAGGAAGAAGAAGAAGAAGGAAGAAGAAGAAGAAGAAGAGGAAGAAGAAGAAGAAGAAGAAGAAGAAGAAGAAGAAGAAGAAGAAGGGAGGGAGAGATTGAGAGAGAGAGAGAAGGAGGGAGTAAGAGAGAGGGAGAGAGGGGACGAGGGAGGGAAAGAGAGATTAAGAGAGAGGAGGGAGGGGAGAGAGATTGAGAGAGAGAGAGAGAGAGAGAGAGAGAGAGAAGGAAGAGGAGAAGGAGGAGAAGGAGGAGGAGGAGGGGAGGAGAAATATAACCCACATATAACCAACTCTGCGGTCTGCTGTTTTTCTAGTGTCTTCAGTCGCTTCTTCAGTCTCTCTAGTTAAACTCTTGGCTGCTTGATCTACTCTATGTCCTGTCTGAGTTCTTTTTCAGGAACTGACTGAAATTGCTCCTGAGATGGAGGGAGAAAAAGCAAGAGACCTCCTTACAACAGCCGCAGGGGGAAGGGGGCATTCTAACGGAGGAAATGAGGCTCTGCTGTAAACTCTAGGGATGGGAAGAAAAGGCTCTGCTTAGGCTGCCCCGGTGGAGTGGGAGCCCAATACCTTCCATCTGGGGCTGTCCCAGGCTGGGCGAGGGACTCAGGGTCTCTAGCCCTTTGTTAGAAGAAGCAGAGCTGCAAAGACAGATGCGCTTCCCGCTAAGGCCATGGGCTCTGGGCTTTCTGTGCTGGTGGAAGAGTTTTGTTGTGCTGCTGAGCTGGGAGGTCCAGAGCTGAGGCCCCCCATCCCCTTAGCCCCGCTCTCCTGGGATCCTAACCCTCCACAGTGCCCTAAACCCTGAGTTATGTAGACATTCTCGGGCACAGGCAGGACTGTATGTGGAGGAGAGCCCAGCTTGGTCAGATTCAGCAGCTCCGGAGACAGCCCTGTCACCATGCAGCAGGCGGAGGGCCCAGTTCACCTTCCCAGCTCCACGACTCTGGAGCAACCAACCTTCAGCTCTGATCCTGTGATGGGCGAGCATTGTGTTGACCTGCCATCCGGGGTGGGAGGCATGGGGACTCCCGAGAAAGAGTGGCTTTCTTCTTGTAACCCCTCTGACCTTAGGCTCCGACCACCTCCACCAGGATGCCTCTGGAACATCCCCCCTTCCCACATGGCTGCTGAGAGCTGGAAGCTGGGGTCCCTGGGGAGCAGGCCTTGGGAGCAAGCGTCTTTGGAAGCTCTCATTAGTGGTAGGACTGTTTATGCAGAATGCTCCTTAGAGTTGCCCAGGAGGCTGCCCAGCTGACCGCTGCTTTGCAGAGGGTATCTACACCTCCATGAGTCAGGAGAAAGCCTGGCTGTGGTGGTGGGGGTCGGTGGGGGGTTCAGAGCACCACAACTGAGGCTGGAAGTGGCAGCTTAGTGGGTGGGGTGGAATTTCTAGGTCTTGGAGACTTGCCGGGCTTCTGTGGAATGGTGAGCAGAGCCCAGGACCTTGATTCCTAGGGCCCTGGCCACGATTCCCACTGATTTACACAGGCCTCCCCAACAATGTGGCTTTTATAAGGCCTGGGGGGAGGACCTGAAATCTCTCTGTGCTTCTGTTGGGTCAGAATATGTCTTAGAAGCCCCCATTCCCACCCAGCTGCCAAGGAATTCTGTCCACAGATGGGGAAACTGAGGACTTTCTAGAATCTTTCTAGAAATCTGAGATTTCTAGAATCTTCTATATGTATTGTTCTGGACGCTGATGACTCAGACGAGGGTCTGCCACATCTCTCCTCTTGCTTGGTGGAGACCCACAGAGCCACCGCATGCTTCCTTATGGGCAAGCTTGGTTCTCTGGGCCAATGCCTGCAGCAGGTGCCTGTGTGGAACTGGGTGACTGGGTCGGAAGATCTCTGTAGCATGTCCGAGAGAGCCCAAGTTCACAGATGCCAAAGTCCAAGTGTTGAAGGAAGGTGGAAGACCCTGCCTTGCTCAAGCCCATCACAGGCTCCTGAGAATCTGCTTAACTTCACTGCCTGCTGTGGGTTCTGTAGGTGGGGCCCAGGGCTACAGATCCTCAGCTACTCATTAAGGCTGGAGACCTCTTCTCCCTCCTTCAGACAGATCTTTGGGGGGGGGGGATCTGAAGCTCTCGCTAGTCAGTTCCTTACATGGGTACCTTGCTCTGAGGGATAGAGGTGCTTCTCTAGGAGCAGTGTGGTGGGGGGAAGAAGGCTCCCTGATTCTGCAGTTGGGATGGTCATCATTCACGGTATCTGGATCTGCCATGCGAGGAGAAATCTCCGGTGGGTGTGAGCGTGAAGCTGGGGCCTTCCCACTTTATGCAAACCGTATCTGCACGCCCTGCTTTACATCTTGCCGATTCTCTCAGATTCAAGCCAGTTCTGGGCTGGCTGAGCCCGCTGTACTGCCCATGAATCCATCTGCACTCTTGCTTCAGGTCTTTTCACAAGCAATATGGAACTTATCCCACCAGGTCCAAGTGCCTTGCCCATTTGGAGGAATTCTCCCCACCTTGCACTTTCCTGGCCCCTTCCAAGTAGCTTGGAGCAACGACCCGGCTTTCAGTCATACCTGCAGGCTGAGGATCCCACCTCTAGCCAAGCTCAGTCCTTTCCCTCCTCCACCAGCTGGATATAAAGACACAATGTTGCTCTTAGGAGTTACAATGCTGCTCTTAGGAGACACAATGTTGCTCTCAGGAGATACAATGTTGCATTTAGGAGACACAATGTTGCTCTCAGGAGATACAATGTTGCTCTTAGGAGAGTAGAGGAAGATGTTTGGATGCGCCCAGTCCTCAAAGACATGATGTTGATACTATACTGCTCCCCACACCCGTGTCTTTGGGTCCTTTCCTGTCTTAGCCCTTCCTTATGTGGCCCAACAACTCTGGTGCCTGCAATGGTCGGTGCCCATGTTACTGGCCCTAGGTTTCCAGGAGCCACTTTGCCTGTGCAGTAGTGGGGGGCCGTGGCAGTCTCAACCCTGGGCAGTACTCTCCAGGGTTCAATCCTGAGTGGTCATGCTTTTGTGGCCTCTGGGGTCTAGTCTCCTCTTTTTTTTTTTTTTTTTTTTGGCTTTTTTGAGACAGGGTTTCTCTATGTAGCCTTGGCTGTCCTGGAACTTACTCTGTAGACCAGGCTGGCCTCGAACTCAGAAATCTGCCCGCCTCTGCCTCCCAAGTGCTAGAATTACAGGCGTGTGCCACCACCGCCCGGCTAGTCTCCTCTTTTTCCTCCAACCTGGTAAATGTAACAGTGTGGTTTACCTTTGTGGGCATTCGGCTAGCAACCAAGATGGGAGATAAAATGCTTTCTGAAGGGTATGTGGTTTCTACAGGCTTTAAAGTGAAGTCAGGCATTTGCTTTTTCCCAAGTAAAGAGTGGATGCTTGTGTGGGATCTGAGAGTTCAGGGGAACCTGGAGATTTGAGATTAGCTTGACTTTACCTACATTAGCGGAAGCTACATAGTCCAATAGTGGCCATCGGCACATGGAAGAGGCAGAGGACCAGTACAGGAAGCTGGTAGCCTCAGAAGGAGAGAGAATGGTGACTCAGTCCCAGGTTCACGGCCTGGGTTTTCCCTGGGAGTCACAGATGTGAGTCCACGCAGCTGTAGAAGCACTTGCTGCAGAGGATGGAGTCTGTTCTCGCTGGCTGGAATTCTCTTCAACTTACGTTCCAGCCAAGTCCTTGGTTTATTGGACAGCGCTGTCCACGGTCGGTGAGCCTTTCCCCTCAGTTACTGCCCCACATTTCAGCCCTCCCTGGACACGTCCTCACAGACACACTCAGAGTGTATTTTTGCAATTCCTTAATGCATCTCAGGGAGCTTTCTATGTAGACCAGGCTGGCCTGAAACTCACTATGTAGACCAGGCTGACCTGAAACTCACTATGTAGACCAGGCTGGCCTTGAAATCAGAAATCTGCCTGCTTCTGCTCCCAAGTGGTTGAGATTAAAGGTGTGTGCCACCATGCCTAGTTTCAAACTGGCAATAAAGCCCAAGCATCGCAGCCAGGCTCTCAGTACTCCCTAACGTGGTCTTAATCTCCCAGCGGACCCATTTGGCCAGGAGCCTCATAACCGGAGCTGTGCAGCGTCCTTGGGTCCTGTGGTCAGTTTACAGTCTCATAACCCCACCCTCTGCTCCCTGAATTGAGCTCTACACAAGTCACTGCTCCCGAGTTCTTTCGTGCTCGCTGCACCTGTACCTCCTATATCCCCTTAGGGCAGAATGCAGGTGCCACACCTCAGGAAAAGCTCTAGTCTGGGTTCCCTCTACTCTGCCGGCACCTGCATGGGGTCCTCCGAGCCAGCTGTAGCTATTTAATCAGACTTTCCATGGCACCCTTTTTTTTGAGCTGAGAATTTCCCAGGAAGAGCTGCAAGGTGGGATGATTGATGGCCCTGGAAGAAGGTGCAAGAGCTGGTGAGAAAGAGTCAGGCTGAGGCGCCGTCTCCATAGGACCCTCACATAATGCCGAGAGAGGAGGCCGCTGGCTGAAGTGGCCGTGCAGGATGTCCCAGATGGGAGAGCAAAGGCCTTTGATAGGCAGACTGGCTGTGGGCCACGAGGAAGGGGGCCTGTTCTGAGGGAGGGAGCTCTGTTCAGCTAAGATTCTGCTCATGAAGTCAGATAGCATCCAGCTGTCCTTTGTAGCCAACGGACAGGTCAGTGAGCCAGTGAGCCAGGTCCCCATTTAGATAGGGAAGCCAAGCCGCACACCCAGGGCCATTGGAGAGTTAGGAATTCAGAAAGGACATCCCCAGTCCCCAGTGGCCGGTCTCTGCTGTGGCTGCTCTGTTGCCACCCGAGTGGACTTCTAGGACATGACCTTGTGCCACTGCCTATTTGGAGCCTTCTATGACTCCACACAGGTTTTCAAAAGCCCACACTGTTTACCGTGCAGACGCCTCCCGCCAGGCTGGCCAGTGCCTTCCCCGCCTTTCTTGCTAGATTCAGCTCTCCTCGGGGTTGCACCTGGCCAGCCTTGCAACTGCACATGTTGTCTGTGGGATGCTGATATGCGATTGTGGACTCAGTAACTCTTCTCTCTCCCTGAATGTTGTGTTAGGTCCACACTGGGTTTTTGTAAGAACTACTTATCATCAGGCGCCCACCTGTTCAGGAAGCCTTTCCTGATTGCTCCTGCTCTTCAGCCTCCCACAGCGTGGTGCATAGCCCCGCAGGACCACCTCTTACTTTGGGTAGAGGCTCCTTGAGGAAGGCTGGGGTGTGTGCTAGAGGCTTGTCCGGGACCCCAGTCTTCAACCCGCACCACAGGATCATGCCACCCTTAGCCCAACCTAGAATGAGAGGGATGCAGAGATCACTCCCTTACACTCTAAAAAGACATTTTCTCAAGCAGTTGGCAAGGCCCCCACTCACTCCGGAGGATTTTCCAATCTGCTCCGGAAAGGCCCAGTTCTTAGCGCATGGGATCATTTGGGGACATGGACTTAGCCACAGGCAGAGGTACTTTCCTTTGCTCGTCTTTCCCCTGATCATATAAAGTGTGAGGCGAGAGGGGAGGGGGTCCCCAAAGCCCTCCAGTCCTCAGAAAGCTTTGGATGTGTCCAGAACTGTGCCCAGGGTGAGCAGCATTCCGTTCGGCCCTGGTTGCCGTGAGTGATGGGTGAGAGCGTGGGTCTCAGGCTGGCTGCGTGGGTCTCAGGGTGGCTGCCTGCCTTTCCATCGCCTGTTCTTGGACTCGTGTGTCTGTGAGAGCTTGTTCTGGCTGTCTGAGCTGAGGAGTGGAGCCACAGGTGAGAGATGCCAGGGGCAGATGGGGCAGGGTGGGTTGTGGCCTAGGCCTTGTGAGGGGCATCTCTGGGGATTTCCTGAAACAGAATGGAAACTGTTTGTATACGGGGTTTGTCCCCGGCTCGGCCTGGCAGCAGCAGCTTGTGTCTTCTGGGAGTTGTTTTGTTCGTGGTAATTGGTGAGAAGTTTGCTTCTCAAATTCTGCCCAGAACCCCAAAGTGGAAGCGGGCAGGGGGCCAGTGAGAGTGGAGAATGTTCTTTTACAACACATTTTTATAGAAGCATGTTTGGGATTGCTCTTTGGACCCAGCCAGTTTGGAATTCGATGCAATTCAACAGGACTGGGAAGGGCTCACCTTTGCCCTGGGGGCCTAGTAAGGTCCTCTAAGGAACAGGGACATCCCCCTACCCTGGAGACAGTAGGTGGGGCATCTTGGGACAGAGGACCTTCGAGCTAATCGCAGGAATACCTTACCTGGGCACAGCCAGAGCCTCAGTTGTCCTTAGGTTGCCACTGGCCCAGCCAGTGCTGGAAGTGGGGAGAGGGGCTTACTCGGCTTCTCGGCCCGTCAGGGTACAGTGGCTTCTGCCAAGCACACAGCCAGGGTAACACAAAACATGGAACACACTTTCTGGGCTCTGCCCTCTGACCCTGAACGGAGTTCTTTCTTTCTGGACCCAGTCAACTATAACGCAGCCAGACTGCTTGTTTTCCAGGGAACAAGCTGGCGGCTGCAGAGAGCAGAGAGACACAAGGTCCTTAGGGTGCCTCTGTGGATGGAGCAAAGTCCCTGGGAAAATGTTTTCACGAGCTTGTGGCAAAGGCAGGCTGCACACCGCTTCTAGCCAGCCGATGGCTTTGAGCCCTCTGAGTTTCTGAGCCTCAGTTTCTGTACTTGTTAAGTGGGGGAGCAGACCAGACTTCTCTCTAAAGCCCGTATCTTGCTTCAATTTTTTTCTCATGTCCCTCAGTTCCCTGACTCCCCCAACAAGGGGAGACTGTTAGACTTCAGAGGAAACCTAATGTTGGACTTCCGAGGCAGATTAAAGAGACAGGGGACTGACCTCCATAGGCTGGACCGTTGATTTCTAACAGCAGGGGCCAGGCACAGAGGGAGAGGGGTGTCTGCTAAAGAGGAAGGGGATTCTTGGGGTTTCTATGGGAGAGTTGGGGAATGGGAAGTTCAGTGCAGTGTCTGGGTCACGTGCAAGCCTGCAGTTTTTCTCTCTTGGAGTTGTTTGTCCAGACAAGGCTGTTTTATCTCTAGAAACCGCATTGCCCAGCTATCAGGATGTGGGTCATAGTGGATTTGGTGATGTCAGCGAGGGGGAAAGGGCTGGAGTTTCAACACAGGTCTTGGTCAGGGTCTGGAAGAGCTGGTTCAAGGTTAATCCCAACAGAGAGCATGTAGGAAGCAGCTTCAGAAGAGGCTTGGGGATTTCCTTTGCAGATTCTCATAGTTCAGACGGAACCCAATTTAAAACAGTCAGAGGGGACCAAACTTAGAAAGGAGGAAAGGGGGGTGAGAAGATCAGCATCCACAGGTGTGCAACCACAGGTGTGCAACCACAGGTGTGCATCCACAGGTGTGCATCCTCATCGTGCACTGCACCCCACCAAGAACAGGGGCAGGAGTGACGGCCTCAGGCTACACAGCTTCCCACTTGGAGACTGAGCCGCAAGCAGCTCCTGTCCTCAGCCTGTGGGCAAGCTGGAATCTACGGGCTGCCATGTGGTGTGGTACCCAGCAGCCTCTGCATGTTTACCCGCTGTGAGCACAGCCCCGGGAGGCAGAGCCTGTCTGTACTTCGGAGTCTCTTTGCCTGGTAGATCCTCCCAGAAGCCAATCACGCTGGAGCGTGGAGCTGGGTACACACGCTGGTCTGCTCATGTTCGCCTTTGGCATTGGCGGCTCCGGAGTTAGCGGTTTGTAATCTATTCCAGAGTCAAGCTGGAACATTTCACAGCCCTGGCTAGGGAGAGGTGGGCCAGGCACAGGCACCCTGGCAGGTTGTCTCTGTGTGTGTCCATCTGTCCTTCCCACAGGGACCATCTTCATCGACATGCTGCCGATTGTTCACGGGGCTGACTGAGCGCCAGTCTGCTAAGGATGGTGCTTCTCTCTTGACCTCACATCGCCCTGACATCTCTGCTTGTGACAGACAGACAGACAGACAGACAAGCTTATCTCACTTTAGAGAGATGGAGTTTGGAGCTTGTGAAGGTTACATCACGTGTCGGAGATCATCCAGCCGAGGTTAGCAGAGCCTGGAGGCCACCTTATGTCACCTGACTCCAGACACACGTGTGTGCCCCTCCCCTTTCCCAAGTTCCTAAGGCCAGGGGGACTCTGTGGCTTTCAAGGCAATTTCAGATGTGCCCGGACAGCTCTTTTATATAATGGCACATTTTCTTTCATGTGTATTAGAAAAAAAAATAGCCCAACGAATTTGGATTTTTACTGAGAATGTTGTCTAGCAGAAGGCAGGTTTAAAACTTGAGACTATTTTGGATTGAATCTAAGGAAAATATTAAGTAGAAAGTGGTGGAAATCGGAGGATGGCGAGGATTAGTCTTGAAATGAGATGTACCCCTGCACAGAGCCACCTCTGCCAGGGACCCTTGCACCCCTCCAGGACCCCAGGTGTCCGTGTCTCCGTCCCTCATACCTTAAAGCCCCCTGCTGACCTCCAAAGGCTTTCGCCCTGTGTGGCCCTGGGTTGACTTCACTCTCTACTGAATCCTCTGTGATCTGACGTCAGCTCCCTCTACCCCGAGGTAGCTAGCCATCTTGACTGATCTGATGGCGGTATTGAAACAGCTAGCCCGTTCTCTCTCAGGACTTCTGGACTTGCAATTCTTGCTCCCCTCTTTTCCTCTGGGGATCCAGAGCTCCCCAAAAGGCCACTTCCTTTCCATCAGTCTTAAAAGTCTGCCGTTCCTTCGACTCCTCTTGCTCTCTCACTGGGCCACCTTTCACTCTCCCAGCTGATCCCACTGCCACCTGTGGTACCCACTGCTAAGCACCAGTGGCCAACCCTTACACCCTCAGGCCACTCTCTGACATCCAGACCTGTATATCTGATTGCCAATGTCTTCCCCAAGCTCTCTCTGAAGCCCATGCCCAACATGCCGACGTCTCTCCATCTCTCCGCCACTGCTCCAGTTCAAGACCATCCGTTCTTCTGCTTGCTTGGACACAGAGTCCTAGCCGGGCTAGAGTCCTGCCTCTGTGAAGCCCTCCTTCACGGGTCTCTGCTTCTTCCTGGATGGGCTTCTGCAAAGCTTTCTGTTGGAGCTCTCTGTCCTGAGCTCTGGGAGGGGCTGTGGTGAGTCTTCCTGCCCAATGCTCACTGTAGGTTAAGTGCTAATTTCCCTCAGAGGCCACAATGGTGTGGACAGGGGCCAGGCTCTCCTGGGGCAGCTTCACAGTGCCAGCTCAGCCCCTGTGCCTCTCATGGCCCTGCTGATCCGGAAGTGACTCCTCTGTGCCACCAAAGATGAGCCTTTCATTTCTTGCCCTGAGGAGAGAACAGAGGCAGAGGGCGTTGCTCAGATCCAGGGATCAGATGTGTCGTGTGGCCGACCTAGATGCTTGAGGAGGACAGAAGACACTGCTTTTGGTAGGGAAACCACATGCCTAGCCCCCCTTCCTCCTCCTTTAAAAATTGTGTTTTAATTTAGTGTGTGTGTGTGTGTGTGTGTGTGTGTGTGTGTGTGGCCTGTGTATCTGTGTGGGCGTGTGCATCCATATCTGCGCTTTAAGAGACCAGAGCAAAATGCCAGCTGTCAATCAATCTCTGCCATATTGCCTCGAGACAATGCCTTCTCCTGAACCCAAAGCTCTCCTTTCCAGGAGAGGCTGCCTGGCCTCGTAGTTCCTGGGACCTCCTGCTTCTGACTTCCTTCCCAAAGCTGGGGTTAGAGGTGCATGCAACCATGCTCAGCTTTTTAATGTGGGCACCGGGGACTCGAACCCAGGTCCACATGCTTTCGGAGTAAGGGCTCTTCCCTGCAGTCCCCCAGCCACCCCTCATATTGCTGCAGAGGATGCAGAGCCCTGACAGAAGCCAATAGGATTCCTTCCCAGGAAAGGAAGGCTGCCTCCGACCAGGGATACCTCCATCTGCACAGCAGAGACATGTCTCTTGTGGGTGGCTGGGAAGACCGAGTGCAATGGCAAACAGGGAGAGCCCTGTGTGCCATCAGATGGGATGGAGTGTGGCCCCCATCTGCCCGCTCCTGCTTCAGGCACCTTGCACTTGGCATGTGGGACCTGTGAGTTCTGGGCAGGGCTTTTGAAGCAGTAACGTACTAGGCCAAGCCAAGGCAGCCCTGTGGCGTCCTGCTTGCTGTCTTTTCTGTACCACGGCTTTGGCACACAAAGACTCCGGGAGACGAGGCTGGCAGGGGTAGGCGCATTTGGTGCGTGGCAAACCGAACCTGTCAATTCCAGAAGCCTTTGGCACATTGTTGAAGCGACTAGATGACTTTGAGAAGTGTCTGCATGTTTTTTTTCCCCCAAGTGCAGTTATTTTTGCTGCTGTGAAATGTTCTGAAATCTGACAGTTTTGTTTTGAGTCTCAGCCCGATGTGAAGATGGAAGGGAACACTGCCTCCCAGTTCTGCGGCACCCGCTTCCCCGGGGTCTCCTGAGGACACCCAGATCCTGGCAGAGGTGACCAAGGAGAGGCCTGGGGACTGAGGTTCTGGGGCGAGGGGAGGACACAGCGAGGTCAGGCCACGTAGCCTCTGTGTACCCTCAAAGAATGACCAGGGACTAGCTTGGCCAGTGTTCAAGCACTACCGTGCGCCAACACGTCTCCTACCTTTTGTCACCCAGCACCCATCGCACCCATCCTGTTCTCAGGCGTTCTGCATCAGATGTCCCCCAGTACCTACTGTGTGCCAGATTTCCTCCACTAGATGTCCCTGAGTGCCTACTATGTGGGGCAGAGTCCCAGGAGGGCCCTCACTCACAGACAGGACAAGGTCACAGCGCCATGCTTCTAGGTAAGGAGATTGCCGAGAGAACAAGACCCTGGGTGGACAGAAAGGCGGCTCTGACCCACTTCCTGCTCTTCAGGGGCCCGTGATGCGGGGAGGGGGCTGTGGTGTGGTGGCGTTGTCTTAGCGGTCCCCCTATGAGCTGATTCCTACCTTGTCCCATGTCACTGCTCTCCAGAGCTCGTCTAGAGACCCCTGTTGCCTTCTTCCACCAGTCAAGGCTCCAGCTCATGGTCTCTGTGTCTCAGGCCTGCCTCTGCAGAGGCTGCATCGTCATAGCTGTGCTCTGTGATTTTCAGGTCCCACGGCAGTCCAGGATACCCTCTCAGGCTTCACATGTTTCCAGCTAGCTTTCCCGGTTCCCTCCCTGGGTGGTCGGTTCCTTGACTCAGGCATCCCTGGACAATATCTCTCGGATATTTTCTGACCCGAGTCCCACAGTGTTGGGTTTGCGTGCTCCTGGGAGACCACTGGGTACCAGCTACGGTTCTGAGTGCCTCCCTTGCACGGTCCCATGGGATTGCCACAGCCACCCTTGTGGGGCAGGGGACGTGCATCAATGACCACAAGAGCCATCTCTGTGCAGGAGATCCATTGATCCAGCTATCTGAAGGTGCAAGCTTGCCCAGCCTTTCTGGAAAGAGCTAGTCACCTGCCTGCCCCACCCCCCTCCAGGTGATAGCAAGGACCAAACTCTAGCAACACGTTGCATACATGTACAGGCGTGTACCTCTGTTTACAGCCCGCATTTCCGCATCACCATGGAGACCGATGATGCAGCTTTTCCTTGGAAAGGTAGACATAAGGAGTCACCAGCAATCTCACAACAGCTTACTCCCAGTTAAATAGCATAACACAGAAAACAAAACCCCCAGACCGTGGCAAGCTTCCTTCTTTCCCTCTCCAACCGACTGTCAGGACCTGTGTGTGCCAGACACTTGCTGCATTAGATTCCAGGGCCAGCAGCAGTAATGAGGGTCCCAGTGGCTCTGTGAGCATCATGAGGAAGGTCCGTATCGTTTTCCTGTGTAAGCCAAGCAGGGATGACTAGCCTGCTGCTGGGTCTGGGTACTACAGGCTCATGCCACACCCTGCTGCCATCTTCTTCAAAAGGCCTCGCCTGTCCCCAGAGCCCACAGTGTAGCCTGATGAAGAAAGACAGAACACAGCATGCCCAATGACACCCCACCGACATAACGCATTGCAGGGATGCTGGGTGCCTCGTCCTACAGGCTGGCTCTGTAACCTGCTGGAAACCAAAAGGGTCCTCTCAGCAAGAAGGACAAGCGAATGCTGGGGACACATGATGCACAGAGCCATAGCTTGACCTGTTGGACAACCAGTATCCGTGCAAACTCCACGGCCTTCAGAACGTACTTGGGACCTTTGCTTGGGACAGTGGATAGCTAAGTTTAGGATCTGTAGATGCTTCAAAGCCCCCTCATCACAGCCAGGAGTATGCTCAGAAGTGAGCTATCTAAGGGCTGGGAACTTGGCAAGGGGGAGATGCTCTCATAGACAGGGAGGCAAGTTCAGCAGGACTGCGGACACCTGCCTCAGGAACTGGAGAGGACGTGCAGTAGCTGTCAGCCCTTTCCACCCTTGTCTGCAGTCTCCCGTGCCCACACAGGCCTCCTTGACATCCAATATCCTATTAACCCTTCCGTGCTCACTCCCTAAAATGGGCCTTGCAGAGAAGCGTAGCTTCGGCAGATGGAAGCCTGGGGCGTCTCTGGGTCCCTCGGTGGGGAGACTGTTATCCGGTGGCAGGCTTTTGAAAGGCACACATGGGGTTCCCTAGGCCGCAGGAACCCTTCCATGGCACACGTTAGGGAAGGTTGGTTAGTGGTTTCACCTGGTTCATTAGACAGTAGACAAGGCCTCCCTTGCGGGTCTCCCCAGGCCTAGCTCTTTGTACTTCATGAACCTTCTCTTCTTGACTTCCCAGGGTTCTGATCTCCACTGGACCCTTTGTGTGGACTCATTGGCTGCCCCTGGGATGCTGGCAGAGGAACTCGGGAGACAACACTTTCTGCGGGCCCTGGCCTGGGCGGCTGCCCTCATCCAATGGAGAATGCTAAGGGGTCAAAGCCAACCTTTCTCTTCTGCTGAGACCATCTCCAGAGCCACCACCTGCTCATATCATAGAAGGGGCCGGTGGCTCCGCGGTCCTCCTGCTCTCTGAGTGTGTGCGGTCAGTTCCGCTGAAGAGCTAAGCACCACAGGCCTTCTGAACCTGCAGAGATGGATTGACGAAGGATCCATTGTGTACTGAGGACCAGTGATAGCTTTTCCTCTCCCTGTGTGCCCCGGGCTCCTGTATGACTACACAGGCCATGGAGCTTGAGGCCCCCCCCCCCCCGGGTAGTCTGTCACAGGGCAGGAGCTTTGTATCTAGAACAAAACTGCCCCTCGGCAGTGGCTGGAGCAGGAGGACAGGAGTACACATCTTTCTTCTGGCATGCTCCAAACCCAAGCAGGTCAAGGGGACTAGCCTAGCTTGCTTTCTGAGGTTGGGACAAAATACTGACTAAAGGCAACTTGGGGAGGAAAGGGTTTACTTCAGCTCCCAGCTTCCAGTTCATCATGAAGGGAATCAGGGCGGGACCAGAAGCAGGAACCTGGAGGCATGCACCGAAACAGAGTCTTAGCGGAATGCTGCTAACTGGCATGCTCGCGATGGCTTGCTTGGTCAGCTTGCTTTCTTACACACCCCTGGTGTCTCTTCCCACATCAGTCATTAACTAACAGACTCACCTATCGCAAGTCCGATGGAGGTCCTGTCTCGGCGGAGGTTCCCTCTTCCTAGCTTATGTTAGTTAGCTTTTGGCAAACCAACAAAGGACTATAACCAGCACAGGTTAGCAGTAAGACCCCACAGCTGGCCTGTTGCTCTGTCGCCCTCAACAAGGAGCTTAGAGCTCATGGTCTAAGATGGGACGTGGGGCAGGGTTGGGTGTTCCTCCTATCCTATCTGCATTCCGACTAGGACCAGTCAGAAAGGAGTACATGAAGGAGGCAGTCCTGTCCTCCAAGGCCTGGAATGTGTAGATGTTAGTCTACATCTGACCTATGAAGCCTGCCCCCTGAGTGTCTGTATGTGCATGACTGTGTGTGTGTTGTGCATGCACAGGAATGTACGTGTGAGTATGCTTGTGCATGTGTGCACTCTAAGGATGTGTTGCCGTGTCGACACTCAGGCTGGCTTTGACTCAAGGCCTCTTGGCTCTGCTCAGGCCTGTGTACCCCTTGGCCAGGGCTTCTGGCTCAGGCGTCTTTGTGGGAAAGAGCTAGATCCATGGAGAGCAGAGAGGACTTTGTCCTGTGGTAGTCACTGCCACTCCAGAACCAGGGATGAGCTGCCAACCCAGACTTGCACCTTTGTCATCAATTGCCTGGAAGCACAGGATACCCACTGTCAGTGTGGTGGCTGGAGGTGACCCAGGCAGCCGGTGTGTGAGAACAGATCGGGGTCCCCGGGAGCCTCGCCGGGATCTAGGCTTCATCTTCATGCCTTTTGCGGCATTAACACTCCCGGCTGTGGGAGCCTCAGGATTCCTTTGCCTGTGGGGACAGTGGAAGTGAATGGATGGCCTGAGCTGGAGTAAACTAAGCACCTGTGTGCTGCGTTTGACCAGATAGAGGCCCCGGAGGGATTTCGCAGGTATGTCAAAGCTAGTATGAGAGGGATCCCAGATTGTTTGTTGGGTCCAGTGTTACCACAAGGGCAAGAAAGAGATGGAGAAGTCATAGCCACCGAGAAGGTGATAAATGTCTAGCTGACCTTTAGGTGCTATGGAGGGTGTGGAATCAGGGCTTGCAGGGCTGCCAGCCTGCTGCCGTTCTGATTTTACGAAGGGAGCGCTGTCTTGGACACTGACCTTCGGAACAACGGGATCACACAGGCCAGCGAGCCCACAGGGCTCTGCCGAGGCAGCTGCAGCAACAGCAGGCCCACGGCGTGCGTGGTGCAAGGATCCAGTTGATAGGAAGGAAGCACAGGAGGTAGAGCCCGCGAGCCATGCGGATGCCTTGCTGGGTAGCAATGGCTTCTTAGACCAGAGCGGAGGGAGGGTTTGCCTGGTGAGACCGGCTGATAACGTGGAGTTGTGTTGGGGCTCTGACCTCCAGTTGAGGGTCTGCATCCAATTTGGAAGGTCAAGGGAACCCCTGAGAGCTGCTAAGTAAGTCTTATGGGAGCGCAGTGTGTGAGGCCCATAGACTGCCTCCAGGCCAGGAAATGATGGGTGTCTCAATGCAACGGGCCTCGTGGATGCCGAATGTTTGAGGTTGTACACTGCCCCAAATCCTCCTGGAACCAGAGTGTGTCAGGGAACATGGTGAGTACAAGTGGAAGTGGGTGTCGGTCTACAGAACTTCACGCAGAAAGGCAGACGCCAGAGACAGGAGGGCACAACTTTATTCAAACACAAACAAACAAACAAACAAACAAACAAACAAACAAACACGGGTCTTAGGGTCTTAAAGACATGTGGGTAATTCTTGTCCAGCTTTCTCTAGTTTCTATTAGGTCAAAAGTGCAAGTCGCTTTGAAAACTTGATTTGGAAATAGTTGCTGGGAACTTGAAAACAGTTCATCCAAGACACACAACGAAAACACGTGTGGGAGGGTAACAGAGGCAGGTTCAGGACTGCGTGGCTTCCGTCCTCAGACGCTTGCTCATGGGGTTAGGAGGGTGGGGGTTAGGAACCCAGGAAGGAAGGTGGGAAAGGCCCTTGGCCAGAGGACCTCCATCCTCTGCAGAGACACCGCTCTGGAGAACCCTGTGCAGAGACGAGCCTCCAAGTGCCCCGGAGTTTCGGGTCCTGCAGGAAGAGAGAGGAACACCGACTCTTGCCAGAATGGTATCTGAGTAAACAGAGTGGACAGCCAGTCCCCTGCATCAGCTAAGGAGCGTCTGCTGCCATCCATGCAGGGGTAGTATTGGATGAGGGACCTGGTCACCAAGAATAAGGTGTCTTAAGAACAGGGCCACCTCTTCTGAGCCTTTGAACTTCATTTTCAATAAGTTGTACTCTTGAACCTAGAAGTATTCATGCCCCTCCTGATCAGAGGGTCATCATCTTCCTGATAAGAAAAAGCTCAAATCCTTCATGGATATGCCAAGAGGTTCCCCTAGGGGCAGCTGCCTGGCTTGTATCCTAGGGAAGGATGCAGGAGGTAGGAGTTGCTGATGTCCCTGAAACCTCTGAATGTGGTCCTGGGGTCAGCCAACAGGGAGAC
Source organism: Apodemus agrarius (assembly GCA_964023405.1). NCBI lineage: Eukaryota > Metazoa > Chordata > Mammalia > Rodentia > Muridae > Apodemus > Apodemus agrarius. The sequence continues at coordinate 13,198,355 of OZ030011.1, forward strand.
CCTCCAGAGAGGCCTGGAGAAGAGACACCGGGGACACCGAGGTCTCTGGGTCCTGGCTGTTCTTGGAAGTTAGAGCCATATAAAAGGTCCCCAGATGCTTCCTGAATCAAAGTCTTTCCTCTGGAGTTATTCAAAGTGTGAGGGCCTAGTTTCTCCATCCCGAGCCAAGCGCCTAGGGATTAATTAGTTTAATTGGTTCCTGCCGTAGGCTAGATAGTCAGTGTCAAAAGAGAGAAGCCAAAGATACTTTTTGTGTGGGAAGACAGAAACTGCCTGGTCATAGCCGAGGGTGGTCACAACAGAGCCCTTCCACTGGAGCTGACTAGCCTGGTTTGGGAAAAGGCTGGATCCCATCACAGACCCCTGCTGCCTATCGGGTTGAGCTGTGGCGTTCTTGGAAAGGATGATGTCATGATAAGGTCCCAGTGTGGGACTGATGATGCTCTGCTGACAGTCTTAGGCTGATCAGTCTCTGTGTTCAGGGCTTTCTGATCCTGCTGTGAACACCACCTGGAGCAGGAAGCCCTGCTGGATCAGGCTGGGGTTCCCTCCTCCTATTTGCATATGTTAATTTCATGGGTTCAGGGGACCTGAAGATGCATCATGATATCCTCAGTGGGTGGAGGGATGGCGGATGAACCGGAGTACAGGGGGGAAGGTTTGGCTAGCCGTGTGACTGTGGAGTAGTCACTGGGACCATCTCCGCAGTGTGCAGCACAACCCCGTTTATCCTGGAGCCACATCACGAGACTGTTGTACTAATACACAAGGAAGCTTCATCCCAGCAGTCCAGGAGGCCGTGCGCAAAGCATTGTGGCTGGTGACTGCATCTCAAGGAAGAGCCAAGGAGCAGGCTTGCTGTACTTTTTAGAACGAAGGAGGGTCAACAATACAGTGGTTAGAAAGCCTGTGAGGCTCAAGGCAAGGCGGTTTCCTCTAAAAATCCAAGCGGAATGCTTTCTGTTTGTAGTCTGCTCCCCAAGTCCAGGTGGAAAATATTTATCTTTGCCGTTTTACGAATGCTGGCCTCTGGCCAGATGAAGCAGTGCCAGGTACAGAGAGACTTTGCTCTGAGGGCAAAGGTGGCAGGAAGGTCCCTGCTGACTGCTCATGTGCTCGATTGCCTTGGAGAGCTCCGGGCTGAGGGCTGGAGCTCTCTGTTTACTGTCGGTGGTGGTTTGCCTTTCTCTCCCTTAAAAAAGAAATCTGTGGAAAAATCTAAGTAAGGTACAAGTCGCCAGTGCAACATTCTTTGAGGGCTGGAGGTGGAACGCAGGATCTGAACTCACGCTGCGAGTATCTCACGTTGAGTCCCGTACCTGTCCCATCAGTGACACTGAGTGTCTCAGTGCTGGTGGCATGCCCGTGACTGTCACCCAGCTCCAGCATTCTTTCCATCTCTCTACAGTGGAAGCCATTACGCCTTTCCCCGGCAACCCACCCCCTGTGTTCTGTATCTCTTCATTTGTCCACACCAGGACCCCTTTCAGAGTGGGAGGACATACTGTTATCCTGTCGCTGGTGTAGACATTCTAGACTGGGCAAACATTTCTGGGTTCTTGGTGTCTTATCTGGAGAATTAAAGACACAGGCACAGATTGCACAGAGCTTGGGACTTGCTCAGAAACAAAGCAGTCTTATACCCCAACGGAGCAGCAGGTTCCTTGAGTTAGGGGTATTCAAGGTTACTGTTTGGGGTTTCCTTTTATGGGGTCTAGGATAAGGAGGAGCTGATTATTAGGGGGCATGATATGGAGGGCTCTGTCTTGATTGACAGGCTTGGGTTATGTGAGCCTTTGATACTTCCCGTGATGCATCTGATTTCAATCAGGCCCAGTTCTGCACACGATATCAAGTAGGGATTTCCCCTTAAAGGTAGTTCACTCAGAGGCCATCATTTGCCTCATTTTGCATGCACCCGGTTCAGACTGGGATGGTTCTCGATCTTTCATTCCCAGGTGGGTTTCGGGATATGTTTGAATGGAAACTGACCACCAAAGAGGGGCCATAGAGGGACTGCTATGGGAAAGGATCATCCCATTGTTTGAGTCGGGTGTGAGTTCAACTTTCTGGAGATGGGCTCCTAGGATACACAGCTGAAGCCAAGCGCAGTCCCATGCTGCTAAGCTGTTCCTATGCTTGCCTGCCTCCACCCCAGGGCGTCCACCCTCTCTGCAGAGCATGTGTGTCCTCAGACATATGGCCCAATCCAGGATTATCTTCATCTTGTGCTCATCAGCTTTGTTTTTTTAATGATAAATTATTTGCATAGCTTTTGCACTGAATTGTGCAGTAAACCATATACAGCATAGAATTTCCAGTTTTGTCAGGTTTTTTTTTAGGTGTACATATGGAATAGTCACAATGTATCACAACTGTCACCATTATTGCATATTGTACCCCTTAAACTACTTCTGGTCACCTTTACCCAGCCCACGGTCACCTCTGTTCTTTCTCCGTCATGAATTGACTACCAAGGTTTTCCCTTGTTTCTGGCTGATACCCTCAGCTTCAAGTCTCGGAGCTTTTCCCATAGCACCTAGACTGTGACAGGATTTTCTTTTCATTTGTAACTGAAGAAGGCTCCAAGGGCATGTGGTCACGTCTGATCAACTACTGATCGTTATCTGCTGACAGACCTTGAGCTGGTTCCACTTGGGAATAACAGCGCCATGGACATACACATGCAAAGGTTTATTTGGATCCTTGATTTGAATGATGAGTTTTTGCTCTTAAGACAATTCTTATTTATCCCATGTATTATGGTTCTCTAGAGTAACAATTTATGGAATGAATCTCTCTCTCTCTCCCCCCCCCTCTCTCTCTCACACACACAGGATTTATTAGAACAACTTACAGGCTGTGATCCCACTAATCCGACAATGTCCATCTATGAATGGAAAGTCCAGGAATCCAGTAGTTGCTCAGTCCACACGGCTGGATGCCGCCGATGGTCTCCAGTATATGCTGGAATCTGGAAGAAGTAGGCTCTAAAGCCAGCGAGGAAATGGATTACAAGCCGGCAAAGAGTAAAAGCTTCTTTTCTCCATGTCCTTTGATAGACTTCCAGCAGAAGGGATGATCAGAGGAGACGGAGATTAAAGATACAGATTAAAGATGTGCTTCCCCAATGCAAGAGCTGGATTAAAGGTGAGTCTTCAAAGATCCAGTTGAAAGTAGATCTTTCTACTTCAAATTAAGTAGAAGTCCCTCAGAGGTGTGCCTTCCATTTTTTTTGGGGGGGGGGATTAGTTAATTCCAGATGTAGTCAAGCTGATAACCAAGGGGAGTTATCACATCCCAGGCTAGACTTGAACTCGTGACCTAGCTCAGGATTACCCTGAACTCTTGACCCTACATCCTTGACTTCCTAAGTGCTGGGATGGTAGGTGTGGCCCATGCCGAGTTTATATGGTGGTAGGGATTCGTACATGCCAAGCAAGCGATCTATTAACTGAGCCACAACCCTAACCCTGATTTCAAGCTTTTGGGCTATACACGAGGAAGTAGAATTCCTGAATATCACAGTCACTGGCTAGTTATCCTTTGAGAGCCACTAACTGGTTCCCACAAAGACTGTATCGTTCACATCTCAGCAGTGATACTCAAATGGTTTGGCCTTCCCGCATCTCCAGAGCCCTCCCTTTCTCTAAGGATTTACTGGCCTCCATCCTCCCAGGGGCTGTGAGGTGGCCTCCTGCCATGGCTTTGATTTGTGTTACCTGAGGGCTAGCTAGCGATAGGAAATTCATCTTGTGTGTAACTTCTTAGAGAAATGTTGTTAAAGCCTCTGTGTTGGGTTGCTCAGGTTGAATATTATTGAGAACAGGTACATATTTTTCCAATTTATTTTTTTTGGCAATTTTAGGTTCATAGTAAAATGAAGAAGAGAAAACAGTTCCAAGACTTCCTCTAGACACCCCTCCCACATCCCTCCCCTTCCCTGTGCCCCTGTCAAGAGTTCCTGTAGACCCCACCCATTCTTCACCTTCCCCGTGCCCTTCCAGAGAGACCTTTGTTGCAACTGGCCTGAATGAACCCAGCCCAAGTCTACAGCTTCTTACCCAGGCCTTTGGTCTGAGTGAGAGGCGCTCTGTATGGAGAGTTTAGGTAAATGCATAATCCTGTCGCACCATTTTCGCTGGGATCAAACATGGAGTTACCCTCGTGCAAAGCAAATGCTCTACTGATGAGCTTTATGGGCATCCTGGGATTTAAACCACATCACATTAGACCAGTGCTTATCAACCTTCTGAACACTGTGACCCTTTGCTACACAGGTCCTCACATTGTGGTGACCCTCAATTATAAAATTATTTTTGCTGCTATTTCATAACTGTACTTTTTCTACTTTTATGAATCATACTGCAAGTACCTGATATGCAAGTTATCTGATTTATGATTCTCTGTGAAAGGGTCATTTGACCCCCCAAAGGGTTTTGACCCACAGGTTGAGAGCCACTACATTAGACTCTCACTTTGGATTGTCAAATACGTGTGTTTAATGTGGAAAACCTATGGAAGCTAGAGAGGGCTCATGAGTCGGGAAAAGAAGGGGGTGTGGCAAGAGGTGGGCGGATAGCAGAACACAGTGAGGAAAATAGCCAGTGCCAGGGGAGTCCTGGTGGAGAAGGTTTGTGTTCGAAAACAGATGGGGAGGTGGGAGAGGAGAGGCTAGCAGAGGGCTAACCAGAACTAAGGATATATGAAAACAGACCTTATAGAAACCCGCTACTTTGTCAGTCGTTACAAAGTATAATTTGAAAAGGAAAGGAATTTGAATGCAGGGACCCTGAATGCTTGACAATGCTTCCTCCAGAAGTCATGAGTCATTTAACAAAAACACTAGGGCAAGGGGTGAGATGCTGCTTCAATGAGTTGTTTTGGTTAGGGGGACCCTTGAACAACAACGTAAGCAGCACAGACCACACAGACCACAACACAGACAACCACACAGACCACTGCCACTGCTCTTGGGGGTTTCCTACCAGAACAAAGCGATGAGACTCCACGGCTGAAGACATAAGACGCTTGGGTTCTAGAACACAAAGGTGTCTTTGGAACTCAGCCGGCCACTTCTTCCCCGCTGGCTAACTTTTGCAGTGCTGGAAGGTTCTGTGCAGGCTACTGGGCAGGAGAATCCATCCATAGTTGTATCTAGTGGTGAACCCCGAAAGCTGCCATAATGCCCTGCCAGGTAAGGGGTTGCCACAGCTTAACCATGGTGTGAGTGTTTTGGAGGAAACCAGTTGTTTTCTGGTTGGATATGAGACCCGCTCCACAAGAGGGAATCTATACTCTGGTATGTATGCTGCAAACTTGGTCAAAGGCCCATGGTTCAGAAATTAGAGAATTATAAGTCCTAAGGAGAACCTACCACCACTGTTTGGCTAGATGGGCGCATTGTCAAATTGCCTTCTAAATATTTGTGTTTATTGGCACAGGTTTTTGATGTCCTCCACCTTGTCCAGAGAAGGTTCTCTCTGGAGTGGGCAGCAGCACACAATGCAGAGACTTAGCAACTGATCCACGTTCTGAGAAATAGTGTTGAGTGCTCAGCCTTAAATGGGACAGCTGTGTCACCCCCTCTTCGCAAGGTCTGGAGAGTACCCCGGAGGAGGAAGCAGAAGGAATATAGGGGCTGGAAGATGGCGCCCGCCATCTTCTGTGCTGCGAAATTCCGTCTTCTAGACATGACATGGCCGTTGGATGCATAAACTCATTACAGCATGTAACTCATGGTTACCTGCACCAGACCTTCACAAAAGCAAGCCACAAAGACAGCTAACATTCCAGCAGTCAGCATTGGTTAGATTTAGTGGGTTACAAACAAAACAAAATGAAACAAAACAACAAAACAAAAGAGGACATGAAGGGGAGGGTGCATCTAAGGGAAGTGGGAAGTCTGGGTTGGGGGTAGGTATGATGGAGATATATTGTATAAATGTGTAAAAAATAAAGAAAAATAACTAAACGAATAAATAAATAGCCTAGTGGGATGGGACTTAGCCTTATTGCTGAGTTCTTTTATTTTGCTTCAGTGTTGCTTGTGAGGTAAATACCTTACTCCCCTGTTCCCAGTTCCAGCCCTGCTTCTGCTTGGAGAAATCCGGGAAGGGAGGAGGGGGAGGAGCAGGGAGTAGGATGTGGGGGAGGGGCTGTGACTGGGGAGGGGATGGTGACTGCAGTTTGGCCGCCTTCAGTATGTCCTGTGCTAGGATGGGGACTTTTGCTCAGGGGCTTCTTCCTTATGGGAAGCATAAGGGTCAGCTCCGGAAGGGCGCCAACATCTGGGTGGGTGGGGTCAAAGGGGGCGCCAACATCTGGGTGGGTGGGGTCGAAGGAGCAGCTGTCAGTGTGTTACAGGGGACAAGCATGCTGGGTGGTGCAGGAATTCCAAGCACCAGCAACACATAGAGAGGAGATGGACTAAGCAGTCCCAGAGTCCAAGGGGAGTGTGGATCAGGAACAAGGTGATGTACCCATGGCCTGGGGCCCTGTCACATCCACTCCACGGCAGTGGAGCTGCTGGGGGGTACCTTCCCTCAAGTGCCTGAAGGAGGTCCTCTAGGAGCCTGGAGACCCTCACAGAAGTGCAGGAACCCAGCCCCCATGACTGGGCTATTAACACCAGCGCTTTAACCAGCCCCATGGGACTAGCCCGCTCGGCTCCTGGGCAGCATGTTAAGAGGTGTGGTCCAAAGCCATGAATAATGCACCAGCTGGCCCTCGCTCCAAAGACAGCAGAGCTCTTTCCGCCGCCCAGCTGTAATACCACACCGTTTCCTAGGCAGGAAAGGGCATGTGCTGACTGCCGGGATGCCTGTGGAGGCTGCTGAGGAAGCCAGGTGCTGGACCCTCGGAACACCAACAGGGCTATTCCATGTAGGCAAAGCTGCTGACCCTGGGAAGCGTGGCGGGATGTATGTGGAGGGTGCTCCGGTCCGAGAGCATCTCCTGCCAATAAGTGTCATTATAGGGTCACCTCTGGAGCAGGCTGTGTTCACAGTGGCCTGTTTTACTCTGGAAAGGGACAGGCTCCAACGAACAGCACAGGTACCTTCACCTGGAAGGCCTTGAATCCCACTAACTTGGGCAAACGGTGGGCTCTGGCGTTTCCCTAGGAACCCATCAATGCGTGCTGTCATGTGGCTACATTGCTTTGTCAGGATGCTCAGGTGAGGCGGTAACAGCTTGGAAGAGCAGTATATTGGCTCATAAGGCCCCACCCATATTTCAGCTCTTGGCCCTGCCTTTAACGTCCCCACTCAGAGGAGTTCACTCCTCTCAGAGCTTCCGCCTGAGAGATCAGCTGTGGCTGGTCCTGTACAGGCTGGGAGTGGACGTGTGACCTGTGGAGGTGTCTTGAGTTGTGGTCTGGTCATTTGTACTGCGTGTGACCAGTTGTTGGAGGCATATCACCCCGAGACTGTGGGGGTGATCTTGGGTAGAACCTCCCTCTTTTCTCTGGTCCTGAAGAATCTAGGCTCTCACCCATAGGCTTCACTATGACGGAGACCATGAAGAAGGTTTTGAGTTGGTGGGGGACTCAGTTGCTACAATACTCATAGGTCTATCCAAACAACTAGTGCTAGAATTATCTCTCCAGAGCAGCCAAAAAGCTGGGACATTAGGAGCCACCTCCTGAGAGTCCCAGCTTGAGGCGTCCTGTGTGCTGAGCCTCTGTCACATCCTTTCTGGTGAAGCCAAGTCTGGACAGAGCCATGCTCCAGGAAGGGAAAGGCCATGGGGACACAGGGTCGGGCCAGACGCACATACACTGCACTATCACCCGCCTGCCCACCCACCCTGGCTGCCAGCCCCATCTCCACCCCCTCTGCAGGGTGTGGCTTCTCAGTGCTGCCTACTGCTTTACTCCCGTTCTCTTCAGGCCTCTTCTTCTTGCTTCTGCAGATGACTTTGATGAAACTCGAGCCTCTGATGTTTCCGGTGTCATTTCTTCCTGAGCTGCTGCCCCACCACATACTTGCGGCTTGGGCACTTGGTGGCGTTCTCTGGTCCTCCTGGAATCCCTCAGACCATCTTCATTCCCCCAGTGCTGGATGCCCTTGTCTCCACATGTTTCAAGACTTCCTTTTCTATCTATTTTTGTCCCCAAATTGACAACCAGCTTCTCCACGAACTCGGGACTTGTTGACTGAGTTCCAGCCTGACATTCCCACGCAGGCACCATGCGGACCTTAAACTCATATGTGCATCCGGGTTTCCCCCTTGTTCCTCAGATTGTCCCATCTCTGGGGGTGGCAAGAAGGTGTCCCGAGCTGCTGAGTCACCAAAGCTCTTGTCCTTAAGCCCAGTCTGTCAAGAGCCCCATGGGGGACCAAATGGTTCCAGGATGCCCCTGGGTGTACAGGCTCCTTATACAAACGGCACGGGATGTAATGTCACCTGTGCCCAACTCTCGCACATTTCAGATCATTTCTAGGCTTCTAGGAATCATTTCACAGTACATGTGAATTTGCTATAAATGTTGTGTTGTGTCAAAGAATATGACAAAGGCGAAAGCCTGTACGGCATTTAGCATGTCTCAAGTATTTTCAATGCTTAGCGGAGCAAATGGGTGTATGTAAACCCCACAGTGCAGAGGCCTAGCACCTGCCTCAGGCCTCCTTCCTCCTGTGCTCACTGTCTGCTCTCCCTGACTAAGCCACCTTCCTGCTCAGACCTCTGCATGGGGCAGTCCCACAGTGCTACGGCCTGGAGACTAGCCTGTCACCCTCCTCACACCTGCCAGTCAGAGCTACTGCCAAGCACTGACCCCCAAGGGAGGAACTGGGCCTGGCCTACAGCTGCACTCTTTCCTTCCCTGTGGAGCTTGTTTCCAGGCTGCCTGGGGAGGGGAGACAGGGCAGGCGCTGGGCAGAGCACTGAGGTCTCTCGAAGGTGCTGGGATGTCCAAGCTCAGGGATGTAAAATGGGAGGGGCCGTATAACAGAATGGGAGGCAGAGGACCTCTAGTATCCATTAGTATGGAGTTTAAGCTCCCCTGCTATTGGAGGTGATGTGAAATGTCCATGGTAGAGAGAGACAGAGAGAGACAGAGAGACAGAGAAAGACAGAGAGACAGAGAGGGAGGGAAGGAACAGAGAAAAAGAGACAGAGAGACAGAGAGACAGAGAGACAGAGAGGGAGGGAGGGAACAGAGAGAAAGAGAGACAGAGAGACAGAGAGAGACAGAGAGGGAGGGAGGGAACAGAGAGAAAGAGAGACAGAGAGACAGAGAGGGAGGGAGGGAACAGAGAGACAGACACAGAGAGACAGAGACAGACAGAGAGAGACAGACAGAGAGGCAGAGACAGAAAGAGACAGAGAAACAGGGATAGAGAGACAGAGAGAGGGAAGGAGAGAATAGAGAGACAGAGACAGAGAGAAAGAGACAGACAGAGACAGAGAAAGAGAGACAGAGAGACAGGGACAGAGAGAGATGGAAGGAGAGAACAGAGAGACAGAGACAGAGACAGAGAGACAGAGACAGAGACAGAGAAAGAGAGATAGAGAAAGAGGGAGAGAGAGAGGGAGGGAGAGAACAGAGAGACAGACACACACACACACACACACACACACACACACACACAGAGAGAGAGAGAGAGAGAGAGAGAGAGAGAGAGAGAGTGGTAGCGAGCACTGGGCAAGCACTAGAAGAGTCACTCTGGTAGAGGGTCTAAGATGCAAGGGTACTCCAGATGTACCCTAGCCAAGCTGGTTGCAGTGTACCAGGGCCTGGCCAACTTACTGGTGCAATGTTCATCAAAGAACACAGCAAGAGCCAGACAGATGCTCAGCCAGGGAACCCTCACTGTGCTCAGCTCCTGACCAAGGACACCCCGGGAAGCCAGATAATGAGATTCTTAACCAGAGAAGTGCTGATCTGCCTCTGCAGAACATGCCCGTTGGCAGGCCCAGAGAGGTGGCAGAAAGCAGGAATGGCTGGCTGTCACAACTACATCCTAGCATTTAGGAGGAACCGTGGACGACCCCAAAGCAGCCACAGCTACATCTGAGATGGGAGTTTCCCTGTAGAAGGTTGACAACTGACCAAAAGAAGGAACCTGAAGACAGAACAAAACAGCTGGAAATGCCAAGCAGGTTCCCCATGACCGCAGAGGGTCACATATGCGTGCGGGATGGCAGAGCCCAGGCTTGGTGTTTCAAAGACTGTTTTCAGAGATAACGGCTGACTGAAATATTCCCAGAGGTGATGCAAACACTACCGCTATGTCTAAGGCGTCATGGAGCCAATCAGGATAGATTCACACCGGGACTGCGTGTAATCACGCCTCTGTCACACTAGAATCACACCGCCGCCACCTCAGAATCAACTGAAACTCCAATTAGAGAGAAAAAAATCCTAAAACTAGCCACGGGGTGGAGGTGGGGGTGGGGGGGGGAGACACGTTCTGCACACAGGAGCCATGTGAGGAGAGACATTGACAGAAATGAAGAATGCTTTAAATTCAGATTTCTGTACAAATAACATTTAAAAATGGAGGCAAGAAGTTTTTTCGAGTCTATTAGGTCACACTGTGGAGGATGCCAAGAGAAGGCAAATAGGCAGAAAAAAGAACCTACTAAGAAAATAGAGTAAAAATGTAAAATATGTAAATAAATGTAAAAAACAAAGAAACCCCAAAGCCAAAAGCCCATTTTTAAAAAAGCAAATAATTTGTTTTTGGTAATATATTGGTGGACTGCATCGCTCCTGAATGTTATTGGAAAGGAAAAACATGATTAGGTACGCTCAAATTACAGCCGAGAGGCAGAACACAAGCTCATGCCACCAGTTATAAACTGGTAACAACAGGCCCCTGAATTATTTTCTGATCAACAGCCCTCCACATATTTTATTTTATATTTATTATAAGTATAAAAAGATACAAACATATGTGGAATACAAATTGGTGTTTACATGAAATATTTCATGGCATTGTGCTCCATGATTTTAAAAACAGTTTAAATTTTTTCTCATTGTTTGATCTCCTTAAAAGGTAAACGAGGAAAAAAAACAGTAAGAATTTTCTTACAGTTTGTTTCACTGAAAAGGGGTACCCACCACGCCTGGTGCCAAGGCTGGGGGTGGGGAAGGCCTTTCACTGCGAGGTTCTTATGTCATTCCCCGAAGGGAATGTGGCCTGAGGTAACACGTGCTAGATTGTGGAGTAATCGCTAAAAATGAGCAGAAACATACCTGTCTCTGAAGACATAATCTGACTTTTGGAAAAGGGACCAGGCTAACTTGCTGTCTTTAAGACATTGCTGGGATCATTGGGTAGCCACACATGAGATTATAAAAAAACAAAACAAAACACCTAAATGAATTCATATAAACTTTGTAGAAGAATATTGTTACCCAAATTATAATTAATTGCACTTACATTATGTTTATTATATAAATATGCAACATTGAAATCTACTTTAAAATATAAAATATCTATAAATATAATATTTGTACATATAAATAAATAAACATGAAATGCAACATTTGTCTTAAAATGTATATAAAAATAAAAACTTTAATCTCTCCCTCATTCACAATACAGAAAAACTATAATGGACAACAGACCTAAACATGAAGGTCTGGGCTATAGACCCCTTTAGAGAATAACCTTTTTTTTAATGTTTTTTTTAAAATTTTTATTTTCTATATTCTTTGTTTACATTCCAAAGGCTTTCCCCTTTCCCAGTTCCCCCCTCACCATATGTCCCATAAGTCCTCTTCCCTCCGCCCAAGAGAATAACCTTTTGACCTTAGGGTAGAATTCAATTACATTTTTTTTTGTTTGCTTTTGTTTTTTTTGGATTTGGTTTTTTGGAGACAGGGTTTCTCTGTATAGCCCTGGCTGTCCTGGAACTCACTCTGTAGACCAGGCTGGCCTTGAACTCTGAAATCTGCCTGCCTCTGCCTCCCAGAGTGCTGGGATTACAGGCATGCACCACAACCGCCCGGCTAGGGTAGAATTCAAAACACCATTGAATAATAATGGAAGCTGATAAAAACTAGCATGAAAAAGGTCCCCGCCTCTTCTAAGGTTGTCTTAAAAATTATTTAATTTATTTACGCGTGTGGTATGGTTGTGTTTGTGCCTGGGCATGCTCAGGAAAGTCAGAGGACAGCTTTTCGGGGCTCAGTTCGCTCTCTCTTTGCATCGTGTTTCTGAGGAAGGCTCTCTGGTTTCCACACTGTGCACTCTAAGCTTGCCAGCCTCCGGCTCAAGAACTTCTGGGAGACTCTTCTGTCTCTGCCTCCCACCTCACAGTCAGAGTCTTTGGGTTACAGACGTGGGCGCTGCATTCGGGGAATTGAACTTGGGCCCCTGCGACTCTCGTTTTTCAAGCGGTCTCCCTGTCTTCTTCCTCCCTTAAAGACCAACAAGATTAATCACACGCTGAGGGAAACAACTTGCCTTTCAGCCAGATGATACAGACTTGAATCCAGAATGTATCAAAGACAATTACAATGGCTGGACGGGTGACCAGGAGGTGACCAGGAGGACGCTTTGCTGATGGAGACGGATGCTGATGAAGAAATGGCCCGTCCTCTGCCAGAAGTGTATTCCTTCACCGCTGCCCCGCCAGCTCCTCCCTCTCCTCTGATCTGCTCAGGGAGGCCTCTCCTGACCTTGGGTGAACACTGCCTACTGAGTCAACCTCTCCCAGCTGCACCCATGCCCCACGTACCCACTGTCCCTGGCATCCGGTTTCCCACAGTGTTCAACTCCTTTCTAATGCCCTGCCAGCTTTACCCATTCGTTCTGCATACAGCCGCAGCCTCTTGGCCCCCGGGGTGGATCTGAGGGATAACAGGCCCATCTTCTGATTGATGTATCCAGAAGCACCTAGTAGGTATTTGATAAATGTTTCTTTTCTGACTGAGTTTAATTTCTAAGTCCACAGTAGGCTGTACTTGCCCCCTTTGCCCTTGGCATACTGTAGTCATACTCTATGACAGAGCACGGAAGGGGCTTGCCTGCACTACACACCCTTTGAATCTAAGGATTCAAATTTGCCCTTGAGTTTGGAAGACTTCCAGCCGCCGCACTTCAGACATCCACCGCTAACCCTGCTAACCCGTCGTTTCCTAGAACATCAGTTAAGTTCAAGTTAGAGTCTCTGTTCTCAACTTCTTGATAAACACCATGACCAAAAGCAACGTGGTTTCGGAGGAAAGGGCTAATTTCAGTTTCTAGTAATAAAACAGTCCATCAGGAAAGGAAGTCAGAGCAGGAACCGGGAGGCACGAGCTGAAGAAGAAACCATGCTGGCTTGCTCAGCTTCTCTTAGCCAGTACCACCTGCCTAGGGATGGCACCGCCCACAGTAGGCTGGGCCCGCCCACGTCAATGATTGACTTAACGGCGGGCCAGTCGGATGGAAGCATCTTCTCAATTGCGGTTCCTGTATAAAGTGGAGTGTTGAGGTTAATATTAATGGGGGTTCTACCCTGCCTTGGTTCATTTAGTTCCCAGATGAAAGACGCAAAGCCTTTATATTTATAAGTCTTTAAAGCACTAGAGCTGGGCAGATGTCTACCCTCTAAGCTACCGAAAACGTGACGACAGGACAGTTCCAAGGTAAGGTTGAGGGAAGGCTTTTGTTGTAGATTCGAGGGAGAGCACAGCCAGAGGCATCTGGAAGAGTCCAGCGCAGGGAAAGAAGGTATTAAACTAAACATGGCCAGGAGACGGAACCAGGCCATGAGAGGGGAGAGACGGGAGAGGAGCAAGAAAGAGAAGAGAGGGAGCAAAAGAGAACGAGCCAAGAGACCACGGGGCTGAACCGGCAAGGTCACCTAGGAAGGAGAAGGAGCTGGGGGAGGGGAGCCTCGAGCTGGAGAAGTTTAGGGGAGGGGGGCATGAGCTGAGCATGTGAGAGCGCCTCACATGCACCACAGTCAGCTGTTTGGACCTGACAGTTCCCTCTTCCCAAGCGACACTGTTGTGTCTGGTTGACAAGCAGCTAGACAGCACGCGCTCCAGTCTGCCCATGGAGCCTCTCTTTGGACAGATGTCACTGGGCACTCCGCCTGCCTTTTCTTCTTCTTCCCGTTTCCGGTTTCAGCTGGGTCGAATCTGCGGTGTCGCTCAATTGTGAGGTTTTTAATACGCAGTAAGATTCCCATAATCTGCTTTGCTTGGTTCCTTTTCAAATTTAGTCTTTTCTGGAGAGTACTTTGCGAAATGCCCATAGTTTTGGCTCTCAGTTTCATTTCTTTACATACTAAAAGCATTTATTTAGGGCTTGCGAGATGGCTCAGTGGGTAGAAGCGTTTGTCATACAAACCTGGGGACCTGAGTCTGATCTCTGAATCCATGATGGGACGAGAACTGACTCCTGGATGTCGCCCTCTGAGAGCCTCTCCAGGTACACAGAGTCCTCACAGCAGGGGCCAGGCTGCTCTAGTCCCCACATGTCTCTGCCTCCACTGGAACCCCAGAAGAGGCATCAGCCTGCGGTCTGGCCCTCGTGGTGAATTGCTTTGGTCTGTGGTGATTCACAGCCCCCTAGCCCTGCCCTTTGAGTAGAGCCCACCTCAAGTCCACACTTACTTTGATGTACAGAGAACTAACCCATTTCTGGCGACTTGGGGAAGAGAAGGGTCAAATGGGTGGGTTTCAGATGCTCCCTGCCACCTGTACCAGCGGTGGGTTTGCTCTTAGTCCCTTCCCTGGAGCCTCTGAGATCTAGTTCTGAACAAGGATTCTGGGTCCCACAGTGTCCATGTGATATCTCTCTGCTCCCGGACGATTATGGAGATCCACAGTACCCCCTGGTGCCTGATGGTGCTGGATCACCCCACCTCTCTCTTTCATCCCTACGCACTTACAGCCCCTGGTAGGCAGTGCCTTGGCATCATCCATGCTGGAAAATGATGCTTGTTATGTTTTAGACAGGCAGGTCCTACAGTTAGGCTCTGGAAGAGAGAATTACAGCCATATCCACTTCCCAGAAAGGGAAACTTCAAAAACTTGCCCGAGTCTTGCCTGGGGGATGTCCTGGAACCTCAATTTGGGGACAATCTTAGTTTTTTAAGTGTGTGTGTGTGTGTGTGTGTGTGTGTGTGTGTTATCCTGTGTGACAAGCCACAGTGAGACAGGCCTCCCAGAGGAGATACACTTTGACCCAGCCAGAGGACCTGTAGGCTGGCTAATGGGTGGGTGTGGTAGAAGGCCCAGCTTGTGCGAAGGCCCGGGGGTGTGAAGAGGCAGAGACATATGTTAGCTGCTCAATAAATATTTGCTGAATAAATAAATAGCCAAGGAAAGGAACGAGAGGCTGAGCATCGCCGTGGGTAACCGTGAGTCAGTCTCTTGCAATGGCTTGTGCTTGACCCACAGCTTTCCTACCTGCTCTTGCCCAATTCTTCAAACCAAACAAACCGAGAGGAATTTGTGGAAGTGCCAGGGAGTGAGCCTCTCTTCCAGCCTTAGCGGCAACTGCAGTTACCTAAAATTACAAGCTTGTCTGATCTCATTAGCAAAATAAGACTCAGCAAGGACCCAAGGTGGAAGCACAGTCTTGACAAGGACCCGTGGAGGGCTTTGTCCCTTCCCCAGCCCCCACAGAGAGTTCCTGGCAGTTAAGGGTCTGTTGAGCTGGTTCCCTGTGGTCTCGTCCACTAGTGCACTCGGGGAGGAAGAGAGAGAGGTCAGAGGGAACTCCGAGTAGTGCCTGGACTTCGGTCAAATCCCCATTCCTTCATAAACACCCCTGTCCTGTGCTTACTCCAACAAAGGAACTTGAGCCAGGGAGGCCTGCAGCATGATCCAGAAATTCCAGAAAGGCCCACCGAGGCACATGTGGGCTGTAGGCACAGAGAGAAGGGTCCAGAGACCACGAGACCAAGGAGGACAAAGTGCAGAGGCAGGATCCTAGTGAAGTGCTCCCGGAACTCAGGGTCACTAGGGAGTTCATCAGAGTTAAGCTCACAAGATAAAATCAAGAAGGCTTATTTGCAGAAAGAAGCCAAGGGTCTCCCCGGAGTGTTTGCAGAGGAAACCCTGTTGGCTGTGTGATGCTTTGGAGGTTGCTTAAGAGGAGGTATTTATTGATCCCCTCCAGGGGTGGGGGTGGGGGAGTGAGTAGGGCTGGAATGAAGGTCTTGACACACATTAACTTGAGCAATGCTTGTAAAAGCCAGGCGAAGCAGGTATCATTAGCCCCCTTTTTTTTTTCAGATGGAATTGAAGATATTAAGTAATGTGCCCCAGGTCACTTAGGCCCAGAAGTGTGACCTGGGGACCCTGCTCATCCTTGTGGCCTTACAAGTCCACTGTGAGAATGTCTGTTTGACAGAATGCTTTTAGATACGCCCGTCTCCTTAAAATCTATCCAACCTTGCCTAAAGCAGAAAAACAAAAAACAAAACAAAACAAAACAAAAAAAAAACCGTGAAAGTATTTGAAGGTTTGAAGGGGACCTTGAAAGTCAATGCGGCTCTGAAGGATCATGGGACCCTGTGTGGCTTGTCCCACAGAGCAGGGAGAGAGAGCATGGCATGATGGGAGTGTGGCCAGCTGGCAGGGCGAGAAGCTCCAGGCAGCCGGGTCTGCACCCTGGGGCCACATGCTGTCCATAGAGGATGGTGACTCAGCCTGAGTGCAGCATTGCAGCACGGGGCAATTCTGCTTACTTAGCAGGGTCTCAGAGAAGGAAGAACAGGACAGAGGGACCAGTAGGCACCTCCTCCTTACCCTGAGGCCGAGGGGATAGGTAGTGGGGGATGGATACAGAGGCAATTGCAGGGATGGGGGGGGGGACCCACCTGATACTGGAATGGGGCATGGGCAGGTTCTGCCCTCCTGACTCTACTAAAGTATATTTGGTTTCTTGTTTTGGGAGCAACTTTCGGTTTATAGAAAAACGTTCCCATACATTACCCACTCCACCTTCCCTGGGCTAACCATTCCACTGGGCTGCCTCATCTAGTGTAAGAAATTGACACTGGGCCATGATGCTGAAGTGATACCTCAGAGTCCCATCTGTGTCCCCTCTGCTTCAAGATCCAAGCCAGGCACTTGATTGCATTCAGTGGTGCTGTCTTCCCAGGAGCCTACATCTGTGTAGATAGGTAGATTGATAGTTTGATACTTGCTCTGGTTATGGGGGGTTGGGGGGGGAGGAGGGTATGCAGAGCCTGTTGCTAGAGTCCTGAGCATGGAGGAAAGGGGTGGCAGGCTAAGAACTACTTTGGGGAAAGTAGGGGAGGGGAGCTTTGCGTGGAACACCAGCTCGAATAATAACCTCCGGTACTGTATTCTGATGGGATAATTGTTTTATATTTATAAAGAATTTTTTAATTATCTCCGGCAAATGCATTTAGCTCACTTAATAATTGAATTAGAGAAAATGTCTTTCTAAGTATCATGAGTCGTTGTTATAATAATAATGAAAAAAGGAATAACTCTAAAACACTTCCCTGTATGACCTAGACAAACTCATTATTACCCGAAGCTGAGTAATAGCACCGGGTTCCCAGCAGGCTCTCAGGGAACAGTGACATAGAATTAACCCTGCTCGATGACAGTGGAACGTCCCTTCTTTGGGACCCCTCTGCTGACCTCTACTGGAATTGGTCCTTTCTTTAGGGCACCCTGACAAGGCTCTTGTTTCTACGCTATGACAATGGAGGTGTCTCTAGGTCTGTTCCTTGTTTGACCCCCCCACACTCTGCAATGTCTTACAAACTTTGAGGATAGCTTGCTTGCTGTCCTCCCACAGGAAGAAGTCCTGCAACACACACCACCTTCCAAAACCAGCAAACACCCCTTCTTGCCTAGCGCTTCAGGAAGCACTCCCTTAAAGTGGTGTCACTGGATCAATACATCTTTTAGCATCCCTGACTGGAGATGAAATGGTCCTTTTTTAGCCTCAGCATTGGTGGTAGTTGTCTTTTCTCCTCCAGGGCCAAGTGGCCCAAGGGAAGGACCTGATCAGGGGACGCTGGGTGATCGGAAGAACCCAGACGGACAGTCCCTGGACTTTAAAGAAAAATCAATATTCACCAAGAGTTTATGGTCTCATAAAGTCTCTAGTGTAGAGCCACTTCCTGGCTCCCAGGTGCCCCAAGGGGAGCCCTGCTGATTGCAGATCCTCTGTCAGGCCACTCTCCCTGAACACCAGGTTTGAGGACATGGTTGGGGGAGGGCGGAAAGCGAGAGTCACCTGGGTCTGGTTGGGCTTCTGATGGAGGCAAAACCACCCCAAGACCCAAGCAGCGGGTGGGCGGCTCCCCCACTCCTTGAGAGGTACCCAGAAGCAACAAATAGGCAAGCTTTCACTGCACCGAGGCTGTGGCTGGGACCCTCAGCTCCGCCGCTGTACACAGGAAGCACCCAGTGCACTGTGGTATCCCTGCTGCGCAAGTAAACAAAACCCAGGGACCGCAGACCGATAAGTGTTATCCACCAAAGCCATAAACTGGGGAGTGGTGCGAGGGCTGCTTGGGACAGACAGGGCTCCTCTGCTTCCCGCACCACCTTTGGGCTGCTTCCTTCACTCCCTCCCTTCTCAGCTCCCGGCCCCCAGCCCTCAAACTCCACAGCCTCTCCCACTTGCCTTGGTTTTTCCTTGTCTTCCATATTTCAACTGTGCTCCCTCCCCCTGCCCCTGTGTCCTTGCAGTCCTAGTGTGTAAAAGACCAACTGGACCCTTTACTACCAATGGTCTGCTCTTTTTCAGTTCTTAGACACTGCCTGGGCTTTTAGCTGGTGCAGGACAGTTGTGTCAGAATGGGGTAGTCCTGGGCGGCTCAGCGACATGGTCTGCCAGTGTGATGATCCTGCCATAGACGCCCTGTGAGGCAGAGGTAGAAAGCTGGGATGGGTCTTGCTCTGTTCCTTCCTTACAAGGGTGTGTCTTTGGCAAGTCCCTTAGCTTTGCTAATGTGAAGTTCAGTAGTGGCCCAGAGGTAGTACGTACAAGCATGACCAGAGAGTTACCACCATGGCTAGAGAGTCCCAAGGTCCTGCTTTGAATGGTATCATAACAGTCTCTAACACCCATGGGGTCAGGGAGTGTGGAGGTGTCGTGACTTACATAACGTCAGGGAGAAACGGGGGGGGGGGTCACTGCCCATAGAATAGCTTCAAAGGGCAGCTCCAGCCCAGGCGCCTCCTTGCTGATTTTATAGAATTCCACATCCTTCAGGGTCTTGGGTTACAAAACAGTCACCGAGAACTCATGCGCCCCATTAACACTAAGACTTTTATGTATTTACAATTCAGCTTAAATTTTTACCCAGAGAAGTTTTCAAAATGTAACATGTGTTAGTCACTGCGTGAGTTGCGAAACCAAGGAAATATCTCCAAAGTGCTGGCCTTGACAATGTAATCTGGCAAGGCTTAGGGAGGAATAAAAATAACGCTCATGGCTCGGTAGCGTCGCCATCTCTGAGGGTGGGGGAGAGCAGAGCCCTTCCCAAGCCTACAGGTGGCTGCTGTGCATGTGCCTGCATACCCAGGACGGATGCCCGCACCCTGCCTGCTCTCTCTCTCTTCTCCAGGGCCAGCTCAAGTAGTGCCCAGGCAGGGTGGTTGAGCTCAGCCAAAGGTCGTAGGGAGAGAGAGACAGCAGTGATTCAAGCCTTCAGATGGGGCTTTTAGGTCTGTACTCACTAACCAGAAGGTCTCAGGGCACAGAGGTTGGAGGAAATGCAGGGAGTGGCAGCCTGTTCTGCTATAGGAGTCCTGTTTGGGACGATGGACTGTGCGTTCCTCTCACTCAACACGGCCAGCTCGAATTTTCTAAATGCAGTGAGCCTGCATCTCCCCACTGTGCTACAAGCCCATACGGGGCTCCGTGAACGTATCGTTTCTGGACCTGACATGAAGGTTCCCATCTGCATGTGTGTTGTCTGGATTCCATGGATTTGTTTTTCTTGCTATTACAGTCTTGAAAGATTCCCAGTCTAGCGGTGTTTCTGCGGAGGGTGGGGCATCAAGACCCTCTGGGTCTTGCCTTCACTGTCCCTTCAAGATTCACTAGCTACAAGAGCTATATATACTTGTACCTTTCTGTCCTCTGAGGCCCAAGGGCCCTACTCCCATTACTGGAACTAGACTATGTATAGGATCCTGAGCTAGCCCAACCCCACATACTGCAAAGGCACTAGCCAGGCTAGCAGGAGTTTTTCTGTGGCCTCTAGCTGCAGGGGTCTGTAGCTAGTATTGTCTGCATCCCACAGTCTCCCTGGAAGGAGCTCTGCCCGCTAGGGACCACAACTCTGGGTTGTTATGGGAATGACAGTTGAGTCTCCTGAAAGTCGGGGAGAGGGATGCCTGATTCTTTTTGTTCTGTAGAGGAGGAAGCTTGGTAGCACCTTGCTTGTTCATCATCATGGACCAGACAGACCTGGGGGCACTCTGCACACGCCCAGGAGTCCTCCCCTGAGGGGCACACCCCTTTGATCTCTGTCTCCATTGCTCATTGTTCTACTGTTGTCCCCATAGCCTCTTCAACCGTCCCTGAGACTAATAACTCTCATCTTTGGTTCTGTCTGTATCTCCTTCCTGTCCTTATATGTCACCTCCTCATTCCTTCCCTGCTGTCTAGTGACAGTGTTTGACTGTATCGGTTTTACCGACTGTTTAGGCTATACCCTCCAGGAAGATGGCGGCTTACAGGCTTGCTGGCAGAGCCTGGCTTGGGCCAGCCAGATAGCTGACTCTGAACCTAGCTCCTTGAAAGAAGGGTTTGTTGATATTCCCCAAGGCTGGGTCTCATGTCTGGGCACAGAACGATTCAGCTCCCTCCCTATCTCCAGGTCTTTGGCTGGTCAGCATTTCAAACGATATTGTTTCATATTAAATTATTTCAAATTCCACGGACCCCGGTTTCACAATCAAATAATTTGATCTTGTTTATAAATGGAATTTTTATTTTTTGACAGCTTCTAGCTTTGCTAGGCTGGATGGTCAGTGGAAGTGTGTCCTCCTATGCCCTCCAGCCCATCTCCGTTACCTTCCCTGGAATATCTCAGAGTCCGGGAACTGTCCCGGAGGTGAGAGGCCAGCGAGGAGGGTGGGTGTCCTTAGGCGTCCTGTGAGGATGTGACTTTACCAGCTAGGGACCCAGTGTCCAGGGCTTTCTCGGCCTTTCCATCGTCTGGCTACGAGCATGAGGAATCTCACAAATAATAGAATTAGAAATGATACTTGGTACCCATCATCCCAATGGCTTATCCCTAAAGTGCATGTCCCTAAGCCCTGTCCCAGGTGTTTCTGGTCCCTATCCAGGAGTTGTTTCTTTCTTCTGTCATCCCTGCTCACCCTAAATGTTACAAGGGACATCCAAAGCCTTGTGGGACGGAGACCTAGATGTGAAAGGCGTGACCCGTGGAGGCCTGGGTTCTGTGTGTGGAGATAGGAAGTGACAGATGGGGGTGGGGGTTAGTGAAAAGACTCCAGAACACGGTGGTAGCTAAGCCGTCCATTTATGCAGCAGGTTGAGGGGCTGTGCTGAGGAAGGCTGGGTGCAGACGGGGGAGGGGGGGAGGGGGTGCGGGGGGGGGGCTGGGGAAGAACGCTGGCTGTAGAGAGGACCATGCTTGACAGGAGTTGCCAGCTCCCACCTGGAACAGATAAGAATATGAAACTAGCATAAATATGTTAAACAGTGAGCCGAATTCCAGCCTCTTCCCACGAGTCCCTTGTACAAGGTGATGGCTGACTCATGCACTGGACAAGCTGGAGCCCAGGGAGAACAGGGAGGTTGTCTTGCGCCTGAGTCCCGGAAAGGTCAACTGCTCGCTGCCTGAATGAGTCACCCCGCCCCAAGTTTTCACAATGAAATTCCAACCCCCTAGTGCGAATAATTAGGAAGTGGGGGCCTTTAGGAGGGGGTGAGGTCATGATGGTGGAGTCCCCTGGGTGGATTAGCGCCTTTATAGAAACAAAATGTCTCTGTCTTCTTCTCCCTGACAGGATCTCATGTGGCCCAGGCTGGTCTCGGACTCAATATGGAGCTAAGGATAATCTTGAACATCTGACCCACATGGCCACCACATTTTGTGGCACTGCAGACTGAATCCAGCTTTGTGTGGGCCAGGTCATCCGTCCCTAGTCCGTTCTCTCTCCTGCTTGTGCACTCTCTCTCTTCCTCTGTCCCTCCCTCTCCCTCTTCGCCTTGTCCGGACAGAGAGGGCAGCCAGTGCTTGGCAAACCAAGTAGTCTTTTTCCAGAACCAACCAGGCCGGCACCTGGATCTTAGACTTTCAGCCTAAGACATTAAGACTGCAGTTTGATCTCAATGACAGCATAAGTCTAGATGTCCTAGTCCAAAGCCATTAGGTAGGATGGATCCCCTAGTACTGGGAAGTGCGTCTACCCTTTGCTCTCTCCAGGCTGGTGGCTGACTGGTTGAGGGAGGGAAAACTGCTCTCTGTAGCCAACCTGTTCCCATTCTAAAGTCATGCTCAGATTCCAGAGCAGAGCCCAGTAACATGCACTCTTTGTCCGGCTTCCGGGCCCTGCAGACGGAAGCAGCCTTGATCATCAGACGACATGCCCCCTTCTCATCAGACTTTCCAGGAACCTCCTGTCTTTTTCCTTTCTTGTTCTTCTTTGATATATTATATCCCAACTGCAGTTTCCCCTCTTCCTCTTTCCCCTTCCTCCTCCTTTCTCCCCCGGATCGATCCTCAACTCCACCTCCCCTCAGAAAAGAGCAGGCCTCCCAGGACCATCAACCAAATAAGGCACCACAAGCTTCATTAAGACCAGGCACAGACAGACCATCACTTCAAGGCTGGATGAGTTGGCCCATTAGGAGGAAAGGGGTCCCAGGAATAGACAAAAGAGTCAGCCATAGCCTCCACTCCCGCCCATAGGATTCTCATAAGAACTCGGTATCACGGATGCAGAGGACCTAGGCAGAGCCTTATAGGCAAGGAGCCTCTTTTTTTTAAAACTTTCTCTGAGTCTCAATGGGGTGACAAGAGGCATCACAATCTGAGTGGATGGGTAGCCTGCACCAGCCCCATTAGCATCAGGAACGCTCCAGAGAAAGTCAACTGGTAAGGCCTTAGTCAACTGCTCATCAGGCTGTAGAATACTCTGGGTGTTGGATGCAGGCCAGAGTGTGCTGAAGTACTGTTTCCCCAGAAACAGGAACCTGGTGTTCCTCACTGCACCACCATAGTCTTCACTGGCCCATATGGATTCTCATGTCTGCTCTCATATTAGATGCTGGGGCCATGTATAGCTATAAACCTTTAGCCTATCTCTGCAGAAGCCCCTAGTCACCAAAGTATCTAGACTGGAAGATGTCAGGCCTAGCAGAGGAGTGAGGGAAATGGATACGTCCTTCATGTCAGGTCGATGGAAGTTCAAATCCAGGCAGGCTAAAGACACACAGTGTGGATGGTAGAGTATGCATGCTGGCATCAGCAGGTGCTGGGGCATGCAGGGCTGAGGTCTGTGCCCATGTGTAAGGTGCATCTGCGCGTCCCAGACGGATGGATCTTTAACAGAGAAGAGAGCAATGGGTGAGACAAAGTGTAGCCTGTTTGGGGTATTACATCAGAAGAATAATCGACAGTGGTATATGCTTCTAGAAGACCAGGCAATGGCCGTTTACGTCATCTTCAGACACATGGAACATGACAGATCTCATCCTGGGTTCCCTTATTTCAGCGAGCCATCAGCAGGACCCAGGAGATGGGTACTGTCATTCCACCCACTTTGTGAGCAAAGGGACTGAGGACCAGGGAGGTGATGGACATGTCTAGGCAGTAGAGGTGGCCTGTCATGAGGTGGCATGTGGACCCGAGGTCTTGTCTCCTTATTGATGATGATGAGGATGTGGGAAAGAACGGTTGAGGCAAGGTCTACCCATTCTCCTCTAAACGTTTTCATCTGTGTGTGTGCGCGCGCACGCATGAGGTAGGCATGCATGCTCATGTGTACATGTAGGGCCAGGAGGTGTGTGCCTGTCACTGTGTGCATGTGTGAGAACCAAGGATAGCCTCAGGTGTTAGTCCTCACCCGGCAGAGTCTCTCTTGCTTTGTCCCATGTGACTCTGTTCCAGGCTAGCTGGCCGATGACCTTCAAGGGGAATCTTCTATCTCAGCCTCCTACCTCATTAAAAGATGCTGTGATTACAGATAGCACCTCCATGAGATCAAGCTGGTGTTTTAACCTGCTGACCCAGCTTCCTGGCTCCCGTTTCCTTAGTGTGAGTGAGTGAGTATGTGTGTGTGTGTGTGTGTGTGTGTGTGTGTGTTCATGTGTGCTCATGTGTGCATGAATGAATGAGGATAGAGGCCAGAGACAACTTCCTTCCTTCCTTCCTTCCTTCCTTCCTTCCTTCCTTCCTTCCTTCATTCCTCTGTCCTTCTGTCCCTCCGCCCCTCCCTCCCCATGTTTCACTCCCTCTCCATGGTAGCCAGCAAGCAAGGGCCAGCACTTTTCCAGCCTCATTTTCTTCTTCTACCTTTCCATGACCTCTTCATTTTCTCCCTGGGTACTTACTTGACTTTATTTTACAATCTGCTCACAGGAGATCTCTGGATAGGGACAATGAGCCCTGGATTCCTTTACTGTGTTTTACTACATTTCAAAGGGAAATGCTACCATGTTGTTTAAAAAAAAAGTCTCCCTATACAGAGGGGAGAGTGTTGAGGCCTGTAGGGAGGTGGTGGAAGAAACCATCGGGATGCTACAAAAGTGTCTCCAAGCCTTGGTGGGGAATCTTGGTGCTTATTCATGGATATCAGCTCTGTGTTGTGGTTTGGAAAACAGGATGTTAGAGATGGGGGAATTCTGACCAGGCTCTAGCTCAGGTCCTCATAACAGAGGCGGGGTGCCTGAGGCACAGGGAGAGGCTTGCATTTGCTCCAGAGCCCACGAGCCCGCCCTGACTCCAAGCTGGCCAATGACTCTTGCATTGTGGGTGCAGGGCTACTGGGGTCAAAACCGTCCAAGGAACTATATTTAGTCCAGGACAGAACTCAAGGGCCACCTGGCAACAGAAGTGTCCCCCAAAAGCCTGGCATACAAATCACCTCTTTATTTGCCTCTTTCCTTCTCCAAGTCTGCTCTCCAGCTCATGTCCCTTCTCTTTAACCTGCCTGACAGCCGAGAATGACGTTGCCGTTGGTGACTGTAGGTATCCCGGCAGCCCAGTACAGAAAGACCACTTGAGGCTTCAATGAGTGCCAGGCCTTTCACAGGAGACCTAGGGGCGGGCATGGCGGTGGCCAGAGGGCTGGGGCTGATTAGCTCCATGACTTAGTTAAAGCCCTCCTCCAAACTCCAGATCTCAGTTTCTTTGTGGAATAAAGGAGTGGCCAGTGGCTGCAGATGGATGGCTGAAGTCTCAGGATGGTGGCAGTCCATCCTGTCTCTAAACATCCTCTCTCATTCCAGATTCAGTTTGGGGGGAGGGACAGGAACTTCTGCCCCATCTCCATGGAAACAAGTTTGCCCACCCCCTCTTTGGCCAGTTTCCTCATGATGATTCTGGGACATGATGGGTTCTGGCCTCTTATTGGTTGGTAACTTTGATCCTAGTCCCTTAGAATGTCCATAATGCTGGGACCCATACCAGTCAAGCCCTGTTTCACAGATCTGTTGAGAGGCCACAGAGCCAGCCCAGCCCAGCCAACAGCTCCATATACTAGCTTGGCCTTACACGCTTCAGTCAGAGTAGCTTTTCAGGGCCTTCTCTACTCTTGGTACCTTTCTCTTGTAAAAGGTCTTCTGGGTCCCCAAAGCCTAGGCTTGATGTTCTGCAACAGGCATTGACCCAGAAGGAAAAACATCCAGTGACCAACTGGTCAAAGTACCCTCAAGAGTGTTCACATGGCTGGCCAGGACTCTGGTGATGGGGCAGGTGTAGACATAGACTGATCAACTTGGATTTATTTTGTCCTCAGTCTACAGCATGGTCATAAGCCCCTGAGGATGACCCACCAGGGTGTGGACAGGGTTGTGGATGCAGATTCAGAGCTGGTGTGCTGCTTATGGAAGCCTCCACGTTGTTCAGGTGGCTGGGCTATAAGCAGACTTGGGGTTGACAGCCTAGAGGAGAGGTCGGACACACGTGGCTGCCCCTCAGTGTCTTCTCACTCACCTTTGGGGGGGTCAGTGACAGTGACCCAGCTCAGGTGGCCTTAAAGGTGGTTCCTGTGGTCAGAGTGTCCAAGATCAGCTGGACCCAGCTCCCGAATCATCAGCAACACTCTCCAGTGGACTGCGGGTCTTTCCCTGTGTCCCCTTGTCACGTGGGAGGCTGCGCTGGCCCGACTTCTCCAGAGAAACTGCACATGCATTGTGTATGCTAACAGGCGGCTCCTGCAGAACTGGGCTTGCTGTGGAGAGCTCGAGTCACTGGAGACCCTAGAGGGGAGGGTCCCATGTTGGGGACGAGAAAAACATCCACTGAATATTTAAGTTACTCCCAAATGCCTATACTAAAATCCCAACCTCCAGTTCACAGGTCTCTCTCTCTCTCTCTCTCTCTCTCTCTCTCTCTCTCTCTCTCTCTCTCTCTCTCTGTGTGTGTGTGTGTGTGTGTGTGTGTTTTCTCAGATAGCTATGGTCAGTGTTCCGTGGAAGGCGCAGGAGAGCCCTCTCTCATGACTATGCCCTGCTGTGTATTAGGCCTGCCATC
Source organism: Apodemus agrarius (assembly GCA_964023405.1). Classification (NCBI taxonomy): domain Eukaryota; kingdom Metazoa; phylum Chordata; class Mammalia; order Rodentia; family Muridae; genus Apodemus; species Apodemus agrarius. Next base: position 13,224,983 of record OZ030011.1, read on the forward strand.
TGTCCGAGCTCAGCCTTCCCCTAGGTTTTCACTCCTCTGTAGGCTTCCTCTGCTTACTGGCTCGCGTGAGCTCCAGGTTCCCTCTGCCAGTTTAACAATCTCAGCTCCACTCAATCCCTTATTTGTTTGGCCCAACCGTGGCTTCCTGTCCTCCCCGGAGCCAATCAGTGGGGAGAAGGTGCTACCGGGTCTCCTATCTACTCAGGACACCTGTGGACTCATTTTCCCAAACCACATGGACGCTCTAGGGAAGGGGCACTGAGTCAGCCCACACAACCATGGGCATCTACCCTGCCATGCAAGAGAGAAAGGCTGTGGATGTACAGAGATGAGGCGGGCGCCGTTGCGCTGTGACCCCTTTCGCTCGTTCCAGCCCACTCTGGCTTCTCTTGCAGGCTCCCAGTGTCTCCTAGGATGGCGGCTTACCCTGCATTAACCCTAACTTCACCAACCACAGGTTTCATGCCCACCCTGGCCTGATTCCTTGGGAAAATTTTTACCTGGTTTTGTGGAACACACCTCAGTCCAGAAGCAAAATGAGTCTCCATTTCCGTGTTCCCTCAAGATCCCTGGGAGTCTCTCTTTTCAGAGAATTGTGGGGAGGGAATAACTGGGTTGAAAACTGAACCCCCCATAGGGTCCCTTGCAGTCTGGATGTCTGTCGCCATGTTTATTGTTCCTTCAGGGTTAACCTCCCGTGGTCAGGAGGTGAACAGCAGGCTTCATTCTATCTGATGCTTAGGGCTAGCCTGGCAATGAATAAGCCTTATGTATCTTGGGGGCCATGAAGGGCCTTGAAGGACATCCTTCACAGCTCTGGAAAGGATTTAGAATGTTGTCACAGGGCACTGATTCCAGGGCAGTTTTCTCTGTGGGACAGCAGGTGTGCGGAGCTGTTCCTGTGTGAGGCTGCAGTGATCTGGAAACCTGTCAGCGTTGTAAGCCTCTGGTCAGAGAGAGCTTATGGACCATTCTTGACCCCGCCTACCAGGGCCTTCTCTTTCCTGGGTTCCCACTTGGAGGCAAAGTGGGCACCAAGAGCCAGTAGAGGCTGAACGTGGTATGTAAGGGGGCTCTGCTATCCTGGCCCTACGTTTCCTCATGCCAGAGAGAGCAGCTTGGACACGGTCAAAAGCTGTCCAGGAAACAAAACCAAGAGGTGCACTGAAAAGGGAAACAGGTTATAGAGAGGCTGTTCACAAAAGCCATGCAGGTTGGGGTGGGCACAAGGCATGGGCTTAAGGGCTTAAAGCAGGTGAACCAGGGCTCAACTCAGAGAGGACTGGGGTACGAGGGTCTTTCCAGAGCCCGAGGGTTGGGGCCACTTGTGGTGGATACCCAGGGAGGTCCCACAGCCCCCCTGGGTCCTGGGGTTGGAAAAGGTGGGAAGTCAGGGCTAAACTACTCCATAGCGTGTGTGTTTCCTCTCTTGCCTCTGCTGGAGCCATATTAGTCGCCTTTCTACCCCTCTTTGTTTGCAGCCAGTTCCCAGACTGGGGCTTGTACGCATTCAGGCACCAGAACATTCTTAAAGAGTTCCACTGTCGATGTGGGCTGTCACCTTCCCTGTGCATGTTGCCCATGGCCAGCCACTGCCAGCCAAGACTCATTCTTGCTGTACCCCTGGGCTGCCAGGGCCCAAGTCACTGTCTGAACACAGCGATGGTCTACTGTGTCCATCTCCTGAAGGTAACAGCAGCACCATTTGCCAAGGCTGGCCCTCAGCTGGCTCTGTCCACATTTGAGACTTACCATGGTGCTCTGTGTGATCTTCTTTTCAAGGTCACCGGGGTCTTGCAAACCCCCAGGTAAATAGTGGGGAAGGGAACTCTTCAGACAGTGTATTTAGTTTCATGACCAGATCCAAGAGAGAGTCAGAAGTGAACATCCTCTCCTGTACCAGCACGGTGTGGGGAAGCTAATGAGCACAGGGCAGAGGAGCTGCTGAATTTCAACATGTGTGCCTGGAGGATTGGGGTTTTCTGTGTCTGTGTGCTCAGACACAAGCGGGAGATGAATCTGTGTGCACTACCAGTTGCGCATGGTCATGGACTTCCTGGCTGGAGTGATAGGTCCCTGGTGGAGCAGGAAGACCTTGGCCTGTCCCACCATGGGGCACAAGAATGGAGAGTAGTAGAGTCACCTCTCCCAAGGCAGAGAAGAGGCAGTGGTGAGGGAGCTGAGTTTTCCCCTGATGGCATGTGCCCAGGCAGGGAGGAGACCTGGCCATTCCCTCATGCATGCCAACAGAGAGTAAGAGTTTAAAGGGGCCAGGAGAGGAAGCGTCACCTGACTCTGCCACTAGCCTCATCCCTATTATCTCTCTGTGTCCCCCGTGCCAACCTGTGAAATGGGGATGAATCTCCCTTACCCAGGATCTGCTCTGTGGGGCTGTCAGGAGGGTGCTGCTGTGCTCTGGATGTGGCTGATTACTTGCCCATGAATCCTGGTAGGCCAGGCAGATTGCCAGTATTTTAGAGGCCCACAAGCAAGAAAGGCATTACAGGGGTTGTGCTGATCCCCTACTGCAGCAGATTCTGAGAGAAAGCGCCACAGGGGGAAACCTGGGGTGCAGCTGGAATAAAGGGGGGAGGAGGTGAAGGAGGAGAAGGAGGAGGAAGAAAAGGAGGTGGAAGAGGGAGGTGGAGGAGGAGGAAGAGGAGGAAGGGAAGTGGAGGAGGAAGGAGAGAAGGAGATGGAGGAGGAGGAAGAGGAGGATGAAGAAGATGAGGAGAAGAGGTGGAGGAGGAGGAAGAGGAGGATGAGGGAAGGTAGAGGAGGAAGAAGAGAGAAGAAGATGGAGGAGGAGGAGGAAGAGGAGGAGGAAGAAGGGGAGGAGGAAGAGGTGGAGGAGGAGGTGGAAGAGGAGGAAGAGGAAAAAGAAGAGAAGGAAAAAGAGGAGGAGGTGGAGGAGAAGGAGGAAGAGGAGGACTACTTGCTCAGGAGGCTAATGGGGATGGGGACAGGGGTCAGAAATGGCAGGGACAAAGTGACAGGCAACCTGGTCAGGCATGGAGTCAAGCCTTTTCTGCAGTAGAAGCTCACTGTGTCGGGAGGAAGTAAACATTCACATGCCTAGCCCAAGGGAAGCATCCACGAATAGGCGGAGCCTCATGTTGCCTCGACCGCCAGCCTCGGCTCAGTAGAGTCCCCCTTCCCCACACCGCATGTAAAGGTGATGGGGACATTTCTGGGGATGGCAGCCACCATTTGGATGAAAAAGAAATAAGAGACTATGTACCACAGTGCGGTGTAGACTTGGTGCTCCTTTGTGTGAATAGTTGATGCTTACTGTATAGATAACTGTCACGCAAGCACTGGGGTGCGAGACACAACATGTTTGTCTTTCTGGCTACAGTGAGTGAACTCTGAAAGCCAGGCTTTCAGTCTTTCTCATTTCTGCAGGGGCCTCTGGGCCTTTGTTCTCCAAACAAGGACACTGGTACTGGGCACAGGCCAGGGCAGGCTGGAGGATTTCCACAGTGTGCCTCTTCCCACAGGACAATGTTGCTGGCTCGGTAAGGCAGTGGGTGGTGGCACTGTTACGTGGGGTCTGGGGATGTGGGTGTTAATGTTGGGTGACATGCATGTGTGGTGTTAACTGTTCCCAAGGCTTCTAAGCTACGGCGTATCGCCTGCTTTTCTCTTTTTGGGAGTCTTTGTGCTCCTACGTGTGTCGAGGGTGTGTGCAAGCCAGTAAAGAAAGACCCTAAGGTAGGTCCAACCCTGAACCCTACACGTGGGTTAAATGGAGAAAGCCTGTCCTGCCTTGAGTAGTGCTGGGGATCTTGGGGAGGAAAGGAAGGTAGATATCCCCCAGCCCCAAATCAGGGAGCATCAAATCTAGAGGCTGGGAGTGCTCTGAAGGCCTTCTGGATAGGGAGACTGTGTGTGTGTGTGTGTGTGTGTGTGTGTGTGTGTGTGTTTATGAGATATAATGTTGCTATGTAGCTCAAGATAATTTCAAACTTGTGACACCCCACGGCCTCTTCTCAGCCTCCCAAGTGCTGGAATTATAGGTAATTCTGGCCAGAATGAGAGAGTGGAGTTAAAGCCCAAGGTTCCCATTTGTCAGTCTTTCTTCACATAAGCAGAGCCCAGGACATGTGAGAGTCCGTCTGCATTTGATCTCTCCCTGGGCATTGCGGGGCATTTACGTCTGTGGGTTTGTCCGCTCATCCTTTCTGGGGTTGCATTTCACCCAGACAACCCTGCACAGGGCCACGTGTTCAGTCACAATAAAAAGCACAGAGCAGATGAAGCCGCCAGTGGAAGCTCTGTCCTCCTGCCTGGCTTGCTTCTCTGTCAGCCATGCTACCCAGTCCTGAACACCAAATACTGTAAAGAGATCACGCCCACCCCACACCCATCATTAGGATGCCTTGCCTGGTTTTGTGTGTGTGTGTGTGTGTGTGTGAGTGTATGTGTATGTGTGGTGTGTATTTGTGTGTCTGTGTATGTGGAGTGTGTGTGTGTGTGTGTGTGTGTGAGAGAGAGAGAGACACAGAGAGAGGACAGAGAAACAGAGACAGAGAGATAGACAAAAATGAGAGAGAGAGAGAGAGAGAGAGAGAGAGAGAGGTGATGTGACCAAGTATATCTTTGTGGCTTTCTCTCCAAACCTCTGGGTGTGGCAAGCCTGTTCAGGGGCTCCCTGAATCTGTGAACACCTAGGTCGTGAAAAAGGATGGCTGGCTTCCCTGTGACACCACAGTGTGGGCAGGCCACTGCTGAGAGCAGAGTGCTGTAAAGCACGGGGTGGTGGTGGGGAGATGCTGAGGAGGGGACCAAGGCACTGCAGCCTGCACGTGGTGGGCCTCTCCCACTCCCTTGTGCAGCCCACACACCTGGCTTCTTTTCACTGCACAGTTCTACACACTGTCCTTGTAAGGGGGTCAGCGCAGGGGGCAGCAAAGCCATCAATAGATACCCAGTCTGAAGCGGGGGCCATGTTGCCTCCCCGTGGAAGCTGCCTTGCCTTAGGACCCCCTCCTCCATGCTGCTCAAGAGGCAAGAGAAATGTGTCTTCCTCTCCGTTCAGCTGAGAGATTATTCTTAAAAAGCAGCATTGAGCATATTTTTTTTTTTTTGCTGTTCTGAGAGTGAGAAAATTACTTGCTAAGAACATACAAATTATTACTTTTTTTTTATATTGCTCATTTATCCACATAAGATTGCTAGAGAAGCTATCTCTCCTGGGGTAACTGGCAGAGTGAGTGCAAATAAACCTAAGGTCTATTCTATTTGTTATGTGTTAGTTAAATGCAACTGTTTCTCACCAAACAAAAACAAACACTCTTTTGGCTTAAAAAAACAAAAAACAAAAAACAAAAACAAAAAACAAAAACAGCCAACTTTTGCTATGCAACTTTTATCTCCAATAGATGAGGATACTAATTTTATCTGTGTTCAAAAAGCAGGTTTAAAAAAAAAACAACAAAACACACACAAATAACATTGTTTACTTTTTTCACGTTGCCAATGCTTTGAGCAGCAGAAGGAAACAAAACCATGGAAAACAGGAATTTCTGTGCATGTGAAACAGCACAGAACAGGTCCCTTCCGCCCATCTGCACAGAAATCAGTTACTTTTATGTGTTAATTTAATATATAATTATTGTATCTTTGTTTTATTTTCCAGACTATTAGGAATAAAAGAAAAATAAGTAAGTAAATAAATAAAATAAAAAATAATGTGGGGGAAAGGCAAATAATAGCTTCCAATCCTCCACTTTCTTTTAGGTTTAGGTTTTTCTTGGCTTCTGGTTTTTGCTTTAAAAATTATTTTGCCGTGGTTTTTGGTAAAAAAAAAACGTACAAAATGTATATTTTAAAATCTCAAAAAAAACTATAGATTTTGAGCACGACAAAAAAATTTTCTCACATCCACAGCACATTTCTCTAGAAATAATAATAAAAAAATTCCGTCTGCTTTTGTTCTACTTAAATAAAACATCATTTTCATTTAATATCTCCTGATGCGTTCAGGCTGACGTGTAAGATATGAAAAATCCCTACCGAGAATTTCGGACAATATTGGAAAAATGTAAATAGCTTATATGTAAAATTTCCACGGAAGCGTGCCTGGTTCCGTTCACATTAATTTTTAAGGCACTGGGGGAATCTTGAAATGGCGACCTTGACTGGTGGACTCGGCTGCGAGACGCTTCCCCAAGGCACAGCGAAGGGAGCAAACAAATGACCCCTCTCTAGCCCCTGGAGACGTGCTCGGCCTGGTCCCCCAGCGCGCCCTCAGCTGTCTCAAGGCTCGCTGGAGTTTTCGTTCTCTGCAACTCACGGAGGCTCTGAACAGACCCCCACACTCCCCGAAGCGGTGGTCCATGCGTGGCCTGTAGCGGAAACTGGTGTGGAATCCACCTGTTTGCGCCTTCCGACCCGCAGATCCCAGCACCGCGGCAGGGGAGTGAGCGCGCAGCCTTACCACCTGATGTCGGACGGTCACTCTGCCGTTTGAGTACCTTTTGTTTTTTTATTTGCTTAGACCCAGTTCTAACCGATCCAGACTTGCATTCTCAGAGAGCAGGGATACCGCAGGACCAAGCTCTCAAAGCTCCATGGACTCCCAGGCAACTGTGGCCAAGGTAGCCAGCTCAGAAAAAGGGTTTGGGGTCTGTAGACCAAGGCCCGCGGGGTTCCTTTTTGGTTCTCACTGTCCCCGGGGCTCAAGGCCACAGGCAGAAGCTGCTCGGTGGGCTTGGGACCCTTTGCTTCTGCACCCTAGCGCTCCAGAAGTGAGTATAGCCTTGCACGCCCAGAGCGCACCAGCTTTGGCTGCTTCAGCCAAGCCTGGGAAGGGGGTCCCCAGGGCTCGAGTCCGCGGGCAACATTCGGAAAAGGATGCGGAGGGCTGAGCGGGCACGACTGGCTCCCAGGCCCGAGTCGCAGCGGCCACACTGATGAGCCCTCCCGGGGCGCGCGGGACCACCCACACCGCAGGCGACGTGGGAACTCCGCGGTCACACGGGCCTCCGCGAGGTCGTGGGCTTTGACCGTCCACAGCACATTGTCAGGGCACTGCTGCAGGAGTCACTGTCTGGGGTGGCTAGATTCCCCAAACGTCCGGACCCCCAGTCCTGCCCTCGTGGATGGACCCCGCGGCGCCAGGCACTAGAAGGGATCTTGGGCTCCGAGGGCCCAGGGCGCAGTTCCAAAGGCCAGAAAATGGAAACTGAGAAAAGAATCCCCAAATCCGGCCGGGCCGCAAGCCCACCAGCTTACATAAAGCCCCAGAAACCCGCCTGCCCGCCCGCGGCCTCCAGGCCTGAGAGGAACAATCATGGAGCGCCTGGGCAGGCTATCCTGGGGTTGGCACTGCCACCGACCCCCTGACCAAGGGCCTGGAGTGACCCAGGGAGGGGGCAGGGGTCTCGGCCTCTTCCCATCCTCAGCTCGGAGAAACGTTTAACTGGCCTTTAATCACATTAGCAGCCGGCCCCAATTAGGGACAAGGGAGGGGGAGGCAGGAGGAAACTGCGGGCCGTGTCACCCGAGGATAAAGATCCTTTCATGTCCTTGGCCTGGCCTCGGGGCAATGTGGCGGGCCACCACCCCCGGCCTTTGATGGCCGGCGCCTGGCCGCCGCCACCTTCTTTGCCCTCTGCGCCCCCACGATCTGCCATCGCTATCCGGGTCCGAAGTGAGTGCGCCCGCTGTGCCTTCCCGCTGCTGCCCGGCAGAGCACAGGCAGGTGCAACCAGTGGGCAGCCAGACTTGCAGAGCCTTTGCAGGCGCTGCACCTGCCCTTCGGAGGCCCAGGCTAGCCAGATCCTGCTAAGGACCTGCTTAAGGAGTGGTTCCAGGGAGGGTGACCCAACACCACGGGCATCCTTGGCAGGGTTACCTGTGGCCTCCTGAACTCTCCAGCGAGGGAGGAGGCGACACGGCCCTGAGTAGCCACAGTAAAACATAATCCTCGCTCCAGTCATGATCAGGTCCAGGCCGGGTGCCACAGTGGCCGGCTCCCCCTGCTTCAGGGTCCCGAGTCCTCCCAGGCACATCGGTGACTCAGGGACCAGGATACAGAGCGGGCCGTGAGTCCTGTCGAGGGGTTGCCTTACGCCCAGGCTCAGGCGCTGCTCGGGCGAGGCTTACCTTGCTTGGCCAGGCTTGGTGCCGGGCTCGCTCTGGACTGGACCGGGCCGGGGTCGGGCGAGGACAGCGGCCTCCCGCGCCGCCGGAATGCTGATGCTGCTGGCCGCCAGGGACTCGCCGTGGCCGCCCAGGACCCCCACCCCACCCCGGCAGCTGCAGCCCGGAGCCGCGTGACCCTAGCCGCGACCTCCCTGAGCTAGGCTGTTTGTCCGCACACAAAAGAGAACACTCATATTTTTCTTTTCGCAGTACAGACTTCACACCCACTCCGTCTCCCCTCCCCCTCCCCAGCTACCCCCCACCTCACACACTCACACAATCGGGCTGAGAACCTCTTTCTCTCCGCACCCAGTTTGTCTCGCCTTTCTCTACTATTTAATTCCATAGTTGTCTTCGAGGATGTCAGTGTAGCTTAGAAAGTTTCATAGAAAGTCAGAAAGCAATTAGAGAGGCCCTTTTATTGGAGGCTTTTAGAGGGGAGCTTGGGGACTGAACACAACCCCATTAAGCGGCCAAAACTCCCACAGCCTTCAATAGGGCTCCTCAATACTTCGACAGACTTTCGGCCGGCTCGTTGGGAAAGAGAGGTTTCAATCTCCAGATCTGTACCAGACTCACAACAGCACGGCCTTGAACCTCCTGGTCCTTCTTTGCTCATCGGAATCTCCACTGGACTGAACCTTAATTAACAGCTACAGAACTGTCCTGAGGTCTCTGACAAGCGCTTATGAAAGCTCCCAGCCCTGTAATACAGCTACTGGCATCCTGACTGCTTATTTGAATCAAAACAAAACAAAACAAAACAAAACAATCCAGCCAGGTTTTTAGAAATGTGAGCCTGATCTTCAAAAACAAACTTTTACCTTTCTCGGATTGTAAAAAGAGATCAGCTAATGTTTGGAAAATGGCTCAAAGAAATTCTGCTTTGCTGGGGTGGGGTGGGGTGGGAGACTGTTTGTGACCAGAGTTTCAGCTTAACTGAAACGTAATTCACTGAGGGACTGGATGGGAGGCGGCTTGAGGAGGAAGGACTGGGGATTCTAATGCTAATGCAGGCCTGCTACTGTGGTGGTGTGTGGCCAGGCCGCCCTGCACCACAGGGGCCATCTCTTATCAGTCCTGATGCCAAGGGGTGAAGTTACCACTTCCTTCCGTGAGAGGCTGGGGGATTGCCCTGCTGGATGTGCCTGCGTGTGTGTGCCCACATTCTGGCAAGTTCTATGCAGCACAGCCTTTGCTTCTCTGTTCTGGAAAATGATTTCTCTTGACAATAAAAATGAATCCCCTTCTTTAAGAAGGCAGTATGTAAAGAAAGCAGGTGTGTTAAGGAAATAAAGTAATAGAAAAAAAAAAAAAGTTGGTACTTGGTTGTCAAAGCAAAGTGTGCCAGGCTTAGCACAGTTAGGATTTTTGCTCCTGGTGGGTGAGCGCAGATGTTCATTTTGTTAAATAGAAGTTTGAATTTGACAGTTTCTGGATTTGATTTTGGAGAGGAGAGGAGAGGAGAGGAGAGGAGAGGAGAGGAGAGGAGAGGAGAGGAGAGGAGAGGAGAGGAGAGGAGAGGAGAGGAGAGGAGAGGAGAGGAGAGGAGATTCTTGATTAAGGAATTTATGATTTAGATTCCGCCTGCCTGCCCTGATTATAGGGGAGGTGGACTATTTTCTAGACCCGCCTTGTTGAGAGGTTCATAAACAATATGCAGAAGTGGAATATCTAATTTGGTTAGGCACAATTCTGAAAAGTTCTCAGATTTATCCCCCCCCACCCCTTTTTTTCCCTCATCATCTCCTTTGGCCTGCCGCCTCCAGGGTCAGCTCTCGACCTCTGGTCTCCCGAGCCTGTGCTGGCCCTGCCCTATCTGCTGTCTTTATCATTCTGCATGCCTGATGCTGGGAAACATCGTGGCCTCTGCAAGAGGCCGGGGTGATAAAGGACAGCCTTATTTATCCAAGGGGAAGCAGCCCACCGTCAGCCGCACTGTTCGGGAAGGCCCTGTTGTCCTGGCTCTGGGCTTGCCACATACCCCTCTCTTTCACCTTCTCTCCACATGTCCAGTTTGGCCTGCAGTGACCACTGTGGAACTGTTTCTACCACTGAGTGGTCACAGAAGCATCTCCACGTCTAGCTTCCCGCTTTCCAGTTCCTGTAAGGCGCTGGTCATGTTTCCAGGCTCGAGGAAAACCATGGATGTTTCTGAGTAACGGGAGTATGCTTCGTGGTCTCTGACAGTGCCCAGGACACCACAGGCCATATGTCAGTCAAAAGGGTCATCGAGAGGGAAAGTGGAGACCCTTTAGGGCTGCTCCGCCTCACCCCCAGCACGGCACCTGTGCACAAAGGGCACACTTAGCCACTGATGCTCGAGGTTTAAAATAGGCCAGAGATTTAAATTAAGTAGGATCTAAACTGTTTTAAAAATGAATCTGGAAAAATAAAAATAAAAATAATCTGACTCGAAGGGACTGCCTTAGAAAATGGAGGACAAGCCAAACAGAGGAAGAGATGTCTAAAACAGCATGTCTGTTTTGGGTAGTTTGCATTTGCCTGGAGAGGAGCAGACCTTTGAGACAGAGGCTAAGGTTCCAGGGGAGGGTACACCTCACAGGCCATCTGGTCACCGCTTCCCCTGCGACCCTTTTTTCAGGGTCTTTGCTACCACAGTGCTAGTTGTGTACCTGGATGGGTTGAGTTCAGGTACCTTCTTCAGGAGAGTGTGGCTCAGAGTGAATCACACTGAACCCTGGGGATAGGAGCTTGCTCTGAGGAGCCTGACACACCCAGCTACTGTCAATAAGTGTAGGCATAGAGCAATGAGGTAAAAATGTCTCGAACACAGCGACTTTAAAAACTCTTCAGGGAACAAAGGAGCAGCAGTAGGCGAGGCTCGGGAAGACAGGGAAACGGGGAGAACTCTCTGGAGTCTGAGGGAGGGAAATTTGGCATTTAGGGTTTCCGGAAAATGTGTTAACAATTCATGTAGGAGCCAGGTATCATTTCAGACCACTTATTCAAATGAACTAAATTAGGAGTATTAGCATTTAAAGATGGATTGTGGCTTTGCTGTGAACTTTACGCTCTCCAGAGGGGACCATCTCAGAGAGTTCTCATTGTTAGCCAGGAAACGGAGCCCCTTCCTTAGAGTTTGGCATTCTCAATTCATATTCGTCACTGACAGCGTGATAATCAAAAGTAAAACACAGACAGAGAAAACAGAGTTGAGTTTGGAGAAAGGCTGGGCAAAGGTGCAGGGTGGGGCGGTTGTGACTTTCCAGCTGTCTTACAAGTTTGCGCTGTTGTCCTCACCCCCCCAAAGTATTTTATTATTTTATTTTTTTAATGGATGGGTGATTTAAGCCTTTCTGAGCCATGAAATCCTTTGACCTTATCGCATCTTTTCAACCATGGTCTCAGACTGAACAAAACACCCATTCCGTTCACGTTGTGGTTTTAAAGATCTTTTTTTGGGGGCGGGGGGGGGGAAACGTGCTGATTTTATTCCAACTCAATAGTTAAAGAGAACATGTAGGACCAGGTTCCTTTTAAATTGGCTCCCTGGGTGTTCTTCTAGGGGGATGGGAAGAGAGAAACAAACAAGACAGAAATGCCCACTTTTGATTTATGGTTGGAAGCAGAACTGATATTGGGGTCTGTGCCAACCGTCAAGGAACGGGTGCGTTGTCTCACTGTGTGTTAAAGGCAGCCCTGGACCCAGGCCAGGCTTTCAGTTTTAATCGAAGCATCTCCTCTTTTATTCTGTGCTTCTTTATCTTAATTAGATGCCAGGCCCCTGCTTAGATCTGACTTTAACAATACCTGTCCACAAGCCCGTGGGGTAGGATAAGTGTCAGAATGAAGATTTCTTTTGATTTCGGGGTGTAGGACGGGAACGGCAGGCAGCTGCTGCGCGTCAGGGTCACTGCGTCTCAAGAGCACAGATATTCGCACGGTGGCAGGACCAGACCTTCACAGGCCAGTTGGACGCGCTTGTGAATACTCTCTCGCAGGGAGTGTGGCTAATAGAGTGCCAGGTCTGCAGGGGAGCCTTGAACATGTGTGGGAGGGATGGTAAGTCTGGGCATCAGGACCTTTTTTCTTTTACTTTGAAAAACATGTTTTTTTTTTTTTTTTAAAGGGGCATTCACTCTAGGAGGTTTCTGAATTCTTGGATGGGTCAAGTTGAGTTTTAACTCTGTTGCCAAAGTGTTCTCTGAAAAGAAAGCCTGTGGTTTACAGATGGTTCATATAAACCATGAGTGAGGGCTGCACGTGGGTGCATTATTTTCATGTGCGTATGTTCGTGTGTATGTGTGTCTGTCTGTCTGTCCACGTGAGGCCAGAGGACCATCTCTGATGTTGTTCCCCAGGAGCTGTTCTGTCTACCTTCGTTTTGGAGCCATTAGCCTATTGCATGTTTGCCTAGACTAAGCCGACAGGCCAAGGAGCCCCAGGGATACCTATCTCTCCATCTCCCTTCTCCGGGGCTAGAATTATAAATGGCTATCACCTCTCCCTTTTATGTAGGTGCTACAGATCAAATTCAGGCCTCATACTTGAGAGGTAAACACTGTATGGACTTAGCCGTCTCTCCAGCTACATCATCTCCCACTACCCTTGAGTGTCTCAACACACTCTCTTGTTTACGTTTCAGGCGGTGTCTGTAATCACAAAACAGGGACCACCACACGGACGTGGCACAGGGGACTGTGGATGACCAGGATGGCAGTACCTGACCTTCCTCATGCAAGGAGTAGACCGGAAGGATGGCTGGCCAGCCGCGTGACAACAGAAACTAGCTTGTGTAACTCAGTGCCCCATCCAGTTTTGACCTGGTGAGTCTGTCTGACCTGTATCAAGCTCTAGAAACCATCAGCTCTTTCAAGGGATAAGACCTTTTGGGGCAGAAATAGCGAACAGTCTAGCTGAAGTGGGAGTATAATATACATTTTAATTATTACAGGGCCTTTTAATTTTCTCACGCAGGATCATGCATTGTTCAGTTTTGATTGAGTTATTTTCAGGGCCCCCGAGGAGCAGCTGAAGTGGACACAGCCTCCGTCCTCTCCCCGTAGATGTCAGGCTTCTTCATTAGGGCCTGTTATTATGTTGGATGCTTGTACGTGACCTCTGAAGATGCATTTCTGAAATTAAAATGGAGGTCATGAGTGCATATTTATACAATAGACTATTACTCAGTCACAAAGGGAAATAGAACCCTGTCATCTACAGCATGGATGGACCATGGGGAGGTTATTCTAAGTGAAACAAACTGGTCACAGAAAGATCATGCACTCCATAATCTCATTTACAGCTAGAAGATGAAAAAAAAAAAAAACTAACAAAAAACAGGTCCCATTGGAGTCGAGAGAAGAATGTAGTCACAAAAGCATACGATCTGTGAGACACTGCAGGGGGGTGGGTGGGGAAGACTAACAAAGTAGAAGAAATAGGTTCTAGGTTCTACAGCACAGCGAAATGGCCATAGTTTATAACAGCTTGTGAAGGTCTAGAAGATGAGGCTTGGGAGAGCGATAATGTACCTCTGTGCACACTTGATTACCAGAGTTTAGAAAACCACACCAAGCAGCACTTAGGAGGCAGAGGTAGGTGTGGATCTGTGTGAATCTGAGGCTAGCCTTGTCTACATAGCAAGTTATAGGACTGCCAGAGCTACATAATAGACTCTCTCTCAAAAAACAAAAACAAAAACAAAAACAAAACAATGTGGGGGTCACTGGTGCAACCTGAGTCCATGCTGGTGTCTGTGGTCCATGCTGCTGCTGGAAGCCATGTCTGGGTCCACGGTTCTGCTGCAGCTGGAGGACAGCTTGAAGTCCATGACCCACGTTGCTGCTAGAAGCCATCTGGGTATCTGTGGTCTTTGGTGCCCCCTGAAGCCATTTAATATTTGTTGGTCAGGCTGCCACCGGGTTCCTGGTTGGTGTCCATGGCCTGTACTGCTACTGGAGATCAGGCACAGGCTGATGCTGAAGGCTAGGTGGATATCCATGGTTGGCGCTGTTGTCAGATACCATGTGGAAGTTCACAAACTGTGCTCCCGCTGATCATAAAGGACAAGGAAGCTTCTTCTCCAGTGGCGTTGATGGCTGCAGACTCACAGTTGAGGGAGAGAGACAGAAGAGGCTTCTGGGAAGGCTCCCCCCTGCCCCCTGCCCTGAAAACAGTAACAATCTGGAGAGGAATCCATTAAAGAGAATGCTTAAAAATGGAATGAGGAAGCTGTCTCTACAATTGATGGAGGTAGGCGTGGCTCCACAACTGATGGAGGTGTGCGTGGCTGGGGAAGGACTCACATTTCTTTAAGGGTCTGGTACTGGGCGTTTGACCATGGCAACAGGAACTGGACTTGTTTTATTTTTATCATTTTTTTTCAGGGAGTCCACAAGGGTGAGGGAGAGCATACAGAGGGAGTGGGAAGTAAGTGTGACCCAGTGAAAATAATCAGTAACAACATTATGTAAAAGCAAACTAAAACAAAGCTAAGAAGAAGCCACAGAGAAGCTCTGGCAGAGCAGGTAGTTGTGGTAATCATCTGTGAACTCTAGGTTCCACTGAAAGCCCTTGCCTCATTAAATAGAAGGGCAGAGGGATTTGAATTTCAGGCGTATACACACACACACACACACACACACACACACACACGCACACGCACACGCACACGCACACACAGAGCATGCGCATACATCGTCCCCCAACATAGACCTGCAAACATGCATATACATGCATATTACAAACATACATCCAAAATAAAAACAAAAACCAAGCCAAAATGAAAAAGGCCCCAAAACTCTCAATACCACCCCCCCCTTTAGGATTTTAGCTCTGTAATACAAAGAAATAGTATATACTTAGGAAGATGGAACTCTGTCTTTATTTGATCATGACACAATATGAAAAGCATTGAGATGTATTGTGCCCTATCAATAGATAAGGTGAATGAAGAGAACTTATTGAGAAGGATGGTTCCATAGGCATGCAACACTCAGCTCCACACTTTATTCTTCTGGAGTCTTGAAAGGAACAGAGGCACCTACGAGCATTTCTTGGCCTTGTTGGCACGTACCATCACCAAAGGGGCAGAAAGCTCAGGGCTATATCTCTTGCTCAAGAGGAAACAGCTGGAAACTCTCCGGCAAAGCCTGGAGGAGACAGAAGACTCTGTAAAGGGCTCCTTCTGGGGCAGCTGTTCCAGAACTTCCAAAATCGGTGGGATGACCTTGCCGAGGGTGTGAAGTTACCATGTTCCACGTTGTCTCCCATAGGGGCTCCATTCCTGGCTGAACATGTGTACTCATTACTCATGTGCATACTGAAGGGCTGATACCCTGGCAAGCCGACCACAGTCTCTATGGGAGGCAGAGATGAACCTGCCTCAAGGCAAGAAAGATTTCTATCCACAGTTCCTCTTAATATTTTTCCAGGCTTGCATACTCCCTCCTGAATAGCTCATAGTATTGTGAGGAGCCTTTTATACACAAGATAGTGATTTCATGGTGCCTGGTGGAAGCCTGAGTGTCAGCAAATCTGGGCCCTGGCCAAGGTGCGTGAGCTCCTCAGCAGGAGTGGTCAGAGGACAAGGCAAAAATCCACATGTGACTGTGTGACAAACCGCCAGAGGCTTCTATGCAAGGCCAGGCAAAGAGAGCTCAGAAGCACACATTGGGAGGTGGCACCCGAGGTGAGCTTCACACCTGAGTCACCACGCATCAGTCAGCATGAGGGGAAGACATGTGAGACAGGAATCTGGGGAAAAAGGACAGCTCAAAAAGGGAAGACTGTGAGGTTGTTGTGTGACATCTAGGGTATGCTTGCCCTAGGTAGAGAATCAATGACCGAACAAATTTCACCAAAATCTGACTGGGTGAACCAGTGGGTTATTTGAGATACAGGAATACAGGCTAGGGGTTACTTACAGAACCACCACTCAAAGTCAGCTATATCATGGAAACTCACTCGTTCATAAACATTAGAACTCTGAATTCCCTGCATGATTTGCAGGTAGCTCAGCAGATTGGAGAATCTCTTGTGTACAGTTTGACTTCGCAGTTCTTTCATATCATCTTGAGAAGGGAGGATGCTTGTACATCTGGCAAGTTTCAGGGACTTCCTGAGACTTCTGAGTTGTTGACTTCCTGAGACTTAATAGTCTCCCTTTGGAGTGTTTTAAGTCTTAATGGACTTTCCTCCAGAAGGGAACTGCTGTGACACAGGGGTCCCTCCTTCCATTGTCCTCAGACTGGGACAGGTAGATAAGAGTACCTCTTTGCTCATACTTCATATTGCTTTGTGCTACAGTAGGAAATTCTAGGTCTACAGAAAAGCGTTGATGGACAGATTTCCCAATACTCTACATGCACAGGTTGAAGCCTTGGATGTGCATTTACTGACTGCTGCTCAGAGGCTCTCTTCATCGTTAGCTTTAATCTACATATTTTACATACACAGACAGACAGACACACAGACAGATGTGTGTTTTCCACCATCTGGGCTTTAGTCTGTAGAGGAAGATGCTTGGTAGTAGAAATACTCAGTGGCACTGTGACCCAGGTGACTTTTTAATGGCCATTACTTTCGCAGCTCAAAAGGAAAGGAACCTTCAGCAAGCATCCCTGGGAGTTCTGCCTGTGCCAGCCACTGGGCCTGGGGGTTGCTAGGAAGTAGGGAACTGAGGTCATGCTTCCAGCCAGTTTGGAATGTAATTGAGCAAGAGAGCTAAAGTTGTTTCAGACTGCTGAGTGATAACGGACACATTGGGGCACGTGGGAAGAGAGGGCATCAATGTTTTCATGCATGTGTGTTGTGTGGCCTGTCACACATCTGGAGTGTCCACTCACTCCAGATAGGGAACCAATGACAGGCTGAAGGAATGATTCTGCCAAAGTTCAGTTTGGCGAGCCTCTGAGTTTAACAGGGTTACTTATAGGAACATGGACAACTCAAAGATAACCCTAGTGAAAATGAGGACTTGCCAAAGCTGTCCTCCCCGAGCTCCCTGGATGCTGAGCTCCACCAGCAGGACAGTTTCAGAGCCTCCTTCAGGTGGCTAGGTTTGGAAAGGACTCTTCTCCTCCCTGCCTCTGTTTTAGTGTTCTTATAATCTTGGGGGTTTGTATATTGTTTTGTTCATCTCGGGCTTTAAGCCCTCCCTGTTTCCCTCTAGGTTCTAAAGGAGTCTGGGAAGAACTGTTTTGATTCAGGAGAACTGCACCACAGCAGTGCGGCACATCAGGAACAGAAAGAACCACAGAGCAGAGCGTGGGAGTCTAAAGAACGGTGGACACAAAACCAGGGTTCCCAACAAGCTCCCCATCCCCCGTCTGTATCCTTAGCTACAAAAGCCTCAGCTCGAAGAATTGTAATCTGTGTTCTCTTAATCTCTGGTTGTTGAGTGCCGAGGTCCCACGCCTTGATCATCACGTGGCCAGCAATGGAGCCACCCCCTCTCTGGCATTGAACAAAGCCTGTCCTAGCTGATGAAGGTCCTTAAATTCTCATCTTTTATTTCTTCCTACAAACTTAATTCTTACAGCTCCTTACATTTGGTGCTGAAACCCAGGAAGTACTTCTCCTTGTGATGGGAGTTACAGTCCCAGCGGGCCCTTTCTTCACTAGGCCTCATCCTGTCTCCTGTGCCTTGTTTCTCACTTTCCCTTCACACTGAGTGAGCTTCTCTGCCCTCTGCTTGCTAAGGCTGAGTGGCCTGGTGCAAACTAGAGACCTCATCTCATCTATGACTGGCTTCTAGCAGCCTCGTTGCACATGAGCTGAGCTGTCATTACTTACAGACATTTGACTTCCCAAACATAAGCTGGATAGCTATTTCAGTGTTAGGCTACCTTTCTGCTGAAATACAGCTCTGACGAGACGGATGGGCAGGTGGGAAGAGTGATCTGGAGTTCACAAAGGAAATCACTCTCAACATTACATTCATGTATATCACGAGCATTGTCTGGACCATTCGAGAGGAGGACCTGGCCTCTCATTTGGTTGGTCCCACAGGCAGCCATGTCTGAACGGCCTAGCAAGACCTCTAGTTTCCCTTTCTGGAGTACGAAGGGAGGTGTAATGTGTGTGACTGCTTCCAAGAAGTGAACTGATCATTTGAGTTGGGGTCCCTTGATCTGACCTGGTGATGGGAATCAGTTGCAGCAGTTTCTGAAGCACATTTCAACAAGGTTCTGTGTGTCTTTGATAGTACCTAAGCCTTAACTTTAACCACATAAGGATCAACAGTGATTCTGACTTCCCATTAAGCTCTTTCCCTGATCTAGGAAGTTGTCTCTAGTACAAAGAAATTGAATTCCAAGCCTCCGCGGCTTAAAAACAAGCTAGAGATAGAGATAGAGATAGAGATAGAGATAGAGATAGAGATAGAGATAGAGATAGAGATAGAGATAGAGAGATAGAGAGACAGAGACAGAGACAGACAGAGACAGACACAGAGAGAAACCATTTAATAATTAGTTGTTCAGTTCAACTGTTTTTTTTTTTTTTTTTTTTGCCTTCTTCTTTTTTTTTTTAATGTGGTAGATTTTCTTTTCCTGGGCAAATTCTTAGCATTTAATTGCACTTAAAAATTGTGTAGCCTGTCAGAGTAAATGGCAGATAGAATAGTCTTACCCAGGAAAACTAATCCTGTGACTGTCACCATTGTCAGGCTTCTGAGATAAAGTTGTGGGAAGGACAATTGAAATCTACATGGTGAGCTGCACTTACATCAGTATTCAGCCTGAAGCTCGTCACGGGGAGACAAACATCCAAGGTAGCAGGCGGGATGCTGGAACGATTTGACTTTGATTTTTTTTTTTTGAAAAGATTCCAAAATTTACCCCCAGAAGCAGAGGCGACAGGCACACCTAGCTGTTTTTTTTTTTTTAAAAACTTTAAAGCAGTTTGTATTAAATCCATACAGACAAATTACGGAGGGGTGGGGGAACCCAACCAGATATTCATTGTACCATATTTTAAAAAGCATGCAAAAATGCATCTGCTAGTCACCTCAGACAAATCCCTGTTCACTTCTGGGTGTCAGTGCAGGCCATTACACGCCACGAGCAGCTCTCACCTTTTGCCACCAGAGACAGGGACTGTCTCTAGGGGGTGAAAATAAGACCTTTTATTTATCCACTCTCGAGGGAACACTCTCACTCTCTGCTCATCCATTTTTGATAAGTGAGCTTGCATGAATCGATTATCTCTTTGGAAACCTGAGTGTTGCTGTGCTGGCATCTTATCTGCTGAACCAAATGGGTCTCTCGGGGAGGAAGTGGGTGCCTGGCGCACTCTGTTTGCAGCTCAGCTCTGGGAAAAGCGAACCCTCCTCTAAGTGATGAGGGCGCTTTGTGTAGGAAGGAAGGCAGCGGTTCAACTGCTCCAGGCTATTGCCTACTCCTCTAAAGCTTGTCCCCTATTTATAATATATATATGTATATATATATATATAATGTATGATGTATATGTATGTTATATGTATGTGCATGTGTATGTATATGATGCATATATATTATGTATATGCATGTGTATGTGTATATGTATATGATATATATGTATACAGATATATACATATCTGTCCCCTTTGAGTCAGAGTGGACACACCACCCTTATAGGCAATCATCTACCTCTTTCTCTTTTGAGCCACCGTAGAGCAGATGAGTTGCATGACAAATAACCTGGTAATTTAGTCAGACACTCAGTGAACATCCGAGTCTAGCTTTGTGTCTGGAGTGTGCCTTCAAGAACGGCATGGCCTTAGGTCTTTAGCTTTGTGGCCTGCTATGAAAACTACCCAGTCTCTTTGCACCTTGGTTTGGGTTGCTCATCTGCAGCAGGGTGGGTATGTCTTTGTCATACCAGTGTCTCACGGGGTATCAACGCAGCACGCTGCCCAGCACTTGATTAGGTATTCGATAAAATGGAATCAGTCATTAAGGGCAAGACTACATTTTATAAAAACAAATTAAATAGAAACAATGGTTGAATATTTGTCTTATCAATGGTGAGTGTTTTTAACCATCATTTTAGCCTACTATCAAGTAACTTGATTGTGTTAATTTTCAAGATTTATTTTTTGTTATCTGAATGCTAGTTACTCTTAGTCATCTTGACACAAACACGAGCCACCTGAGAAGAGGGACCCTCCACTGAGAAACTGTCTCTGTCAGATTGGCCTGTGGTCAAGTTTGTGGGGAATTTCTTGGTTGATGATTGATGTGGGAGGATTCAGCCCACTCTGGGCGGCACCACACCTAGGCAGGCGGTCCTGGGTTATACGAGAAATCTGGCTGAATGGGCCGTAGAGGAATGTCGCTTGCTCTCTGAGAGCCTCTATTCAGTTTGCTCTGCTTCAGTTCTTGCCTTGAAGTTGTAGCTTGAGTTTCTTCTGTGGCCTTTCTGTCAGATGGATTGTGACCTGTAAGTCACAATAAATCCTTTCTTCCCACAAGTTGCTTTTGGTTAGTGTGTTTTTACAGCAACAGACATCAAACTAAGATTGTGTGTTTGGGGTGTGTGTGTGTGTGTGTGTGTGTGTGTGTGTGTGTGGTGTGGTGTATAGTGTATATGTGTGTGTGGTCTTGCACACAGTGAACACCAAAGTCAGAAGAGGGCATCAGATAGATCCCCTGGAGCTAGAGTTACAGGTGGGTGTGGTCTGCCTGATGTGGGTGCTAGGAACCCAACATGGATCCTTACAAGACCAGTACATGCTCTCAATTGCTGAGCCACCTCTCCAGTCCTTATGTTCACTTATAATATCTCATCCCAAGGAAGTATAAACGCTTGTTGTGTGTGGAAATTATTGATTAATGAGTGTGAACTGTATATACACACATTCATATATATGTGTTTGTATACATTCACATATGTGTCTGGCCATTGATATATTTGCAAACTGATAACATTAGCAGGCTTGGTCCAGATCCGTGTGGGTTGAGGAAGATCTCATAGCCACCATGAGCTTGAGCTCCTTGCTGGGATGAGTGGACACAAACACTATTCTAGACATTAAAAAAAAAAAAAAACAACAAAAAACAAACACCCCGTGGCCCAGCCTGTGTCTCAAGATTGGTGCTGTGAACTGTGGTCTCCTGACAGAGTGGCCCCAGGGGTGCAGCTCCCCTCTGCCACTGCAGGCTTTTTTGACCTGAAGGCTATTGAGGATGTGGGAGAAAGGCTTTCTTCCTCCTCGTCTGGAACAAATGGACCACCACGGCCCCAGGTAGAGCCATGGAAGGAGATATAAGCAAGATATACAGGAAGGGACAAAGACTATCAAGTCCTAGGCAGAACTGGTTCAGCTTGTGGCTATGGGCAAGCCTGGGAACCTTCTGGACCCTCTTCTCCTCTGTTGTGGGAAGATTGCCTTCCTCCCATTTATGAGCTTGAGAGGCTTATGTGCCTGTTGGCTTAATAACAGTATCCGGAGGAACAGGAAGCGATTGCTTTGTGAAGTGGTTGCTTTTATATGCAGCTGAGGCAGAGAAACTGTCAGAATGTCTGATGGACGTCAGTGGTTTGTGAGCCGAGCAGTCTAGAGCAGTAGTAAGGGTTTGTGTGGCTGAGTGAGCCACTTTTCATGAGAAGTCTTACACTTTGTAGTCATGAAAAAAAAAAAAGATAGCCAAGGATGCCATAAGCTGTCTGCCCACCTAAAGGCGCCTCAGCCACTCATGTTAAATTAGGGTTGGGAACCCAAAGACTTGGGCTGGGGAGAAGGCCTGGACATCAAGTACTTGCCATGCGAACATGGGAACCCGAATTCTGTCCCCAGAGCCCATGTGACAAACCCAGGCATGGCCTTGCCAGCTGGTAATCTCAGTACTGGAGTCAGAGGCATCGCTGGGACTCCCTGGCCAGCTTGTCTAGGCAATCTGTTCAGCATGAGACCCTGTCGGAAAGCACAAGGTGGAAAGCAGCTAAGGAAGGCATTAATGTTGACCTCAGGTCTCCATGTGTGTGCTCACACATGCACACATGTACCAATGCACACAAATGCATTCCCGTATATGGGCACACAGGCAAGAATTAGTAATATTCTCTCTTAGTTACTTACGACAATTGAGTTAGACCACATTGTAAACCTTGGCTTTCAACACCTGAGGGGCCAAACCTTAGGCCGTGAATAAGCACACTGTTAATGTTTTGAGCCCTATGAAGATGGTTCAATTCTGTCTCCAAAAAAACTTGTGCTTGACATACTTTTAGGCTAACTTGGCAAAAATGTTGGAGTCTACACATTTAAACTGATCCATGTATTGTTGTTCTTTAGTTATTTAATTTGGGTGGCTGATAATAGGAGAGAATCGAAAAGTGGTTGGGTTTGGGTTTCCAGCAGAGCTCTGTGTCTGCTGGGTATCTCAGGTCCAAGGGTCCCGTCTACACAGGAGCAGTCTGGTTCCGAAGACTCCGGGTTTCTGGAGATGAGAGCTACATCCTGAGATGGCAAGTCACTTTGAGGTGATCTGAAAAGCCTTGTACCCATGGAAGGGATTGTATGGCACCGTAGAGACTGTCCACGTTGACGTATCTCCCTCTGCTTGGTAAGCACCCCCAATGCTTTCAAAGGACTGAGCAAAACACTCAGGCAATAATCACAGCCACTAACGAAGTACTGACTGTGGTGCTCCAGCTTTTGGAAGTGAACCCCACCTCCGGGGCTTCCTCACCCGACGGGCAACGAAGGCAGCATGTTCTTTCTGACACATGTGTATCTCAACATGTGTGGTTCGGGGGTTAAGCTGAGCCTCAGGCTCGTGACTCCTTGGTAGAGTCTCCCGTTCGTCTGTGTGTGGAGAATCCCGAGAGCCCTCGGGGTGGAGAGGGAGGGCAGAGAACGAAGGGTTTTCAGACTGAGTCAATCTCATAGGGAGCCAGACGAATCTGTGCTCATTTTGAAGCAGAAGAAACACATTTCTGGGGAGGGGGGAAGAGAGAGAGAGAGAGAAACCCAGCTCTAATCCTGCCCACTGGAGTCCATGGCACAACTTACAGATGGTGATATTCAGATTCTTTTGGTATTTCTCCAGCTAGGGATATGAAATGCATTTGAGAGGAAAAGGAAAAAAAAATGTATGCCCCGGGGGGTGGGGGAATAAGTACGTTGGAAGACGGCAACCTCGCCATTACAGGTGAGGACAGGGCCACCCTTCTTTACCCCTGATCACGCACGTCACGAGGTCAGCTGTGGGAGGCCTTAGAGCCCCAACATCACGTGTCACCCGTGGATCTGTGTGACCTCACCTCCCAAGTGTGGGAATTGCAGGTATTCACCATGTCCTGTTTTGTACGGTGCTGGGGCTCGAACCCAGGCCTTTGCGCTTGCTAGGCAAACACCATCAGTTGAGCTTCATCTTCGCTGTTGGATCTGTGATCACACTCAACCCTTGCACGGGACATTCCCTGCGCCACCAAGAAGATGTGGGTGCCGTGGGTGCTCAGAAACATGTAGAGAGCAAAGAGCCTCATGGCCGACACAGATCAGAGATAAAGTTAGAACCGAAAATGGTAGACAAAGAAGCTCCTTGGCAACCATTTTGAAGGTGTCAGGGGAGGAGGGACTGTGTTGGAGGACACAATCCCCTTAATCCTTTCCCGGGTTCTTAAACACTGACGAGGAAGAGGAGAGATGCCCCCAAGAAGATCTTCAAGGAACTTAACTAATTCACTGGTAAGAGCTTAATTACCTGTGTGCACTCCTTAGGAGTATAAGGCTAAGTAGAAGAAGGGGCTGGGGAGGTGGTTAAGTGGGTAAGAACGTTTGCTGCTCAAGCACGACGACACGAGTTCAAATCCCCAGCACCCGTGGAAAAAGCTGAGTGTGGCTAAGCATCTATGACCTTGGTGTTGTGGGAAGAGGTGGAGACAGGAGGATTCCCAGAACTTATTGGCTGCTAACCTCCTGCAAGGTTCTGTGAGAAACCCTGTCCCAAAGTAGTGAGGTGGGGGGTGGTTGAGAGAACAGCTCTGGCCTAAGTAACCTCATACACACAGGGCAGGCGCCTGCGCACACACATCAATATGCACATAACCTGAAGCCAGTGGATACCTGGGCTCACTGGTGAATTCAAGGACTGGTCTTTCTGAAGGATTTTCATGTCTCTGTCTGTCTCTGTCTGTCTGTTTGCCTGTCTGTCTGTCTTTTTCTGTGTCTGTCTGTCTGTCTCCCTCCTCTCCTTCCTTTCTTTCTCTCTTTGATGACTCCCCATTATGAAGCAGTTTGACCAGATAAAAGAGTTTGATTGACATACATTTGATACAAATCCAAAAGAGAGAGAGAGGAAAAAAAAATAAAGCCAAATTTTCCGGAAGGATATCAGCCCCAGACTGCGGGAGTCAGTTTGGAAAATTTCAGTTTTGAGAAGGTGGCAGAATTACATAATTATTCACGACGCCTAAAATGAAAAAAAAAAAAGTACCTCTTCCAAATATGAGACTGTGGGATAAAACAAAGCACTGGTCCCGGGCGCAGGGAGGGCAGCCTGGCTTCTCTCCGCACAGACAGGCAGAGTAGCATCCTGTCGCCACCGTCTGGAACACGTGGTCTCCGCCTCTCCCCTCTGCTTGTGCTGGGCTGCCCATCATCCTGCACTTCCCAGCACCTGCCTGAGGAACTACCAGGTAGGAGGCTGAGGGTGTAGCTTGCTGGGAAAGCAGGTGGTGGTGTCAAGGAAGAGGTGGTTCTCCCTCATGTGTGTGTGTGTGTGTGTGTGTGTGTGCACACATGCATGTGTGTCAGCAGTTAACCTCCAGTGTCATCCTTCAGGTACTGTATCCTTTGTTTCTTGAGACAGGATCGTGCTGATTTGGATCTCACCTATTAGGCTAGTTGGACTGGCCGTCAAGTCCCAGTTCATGTCTTCCTCTCTAGCACTTGGGTTACAATTATCCCACGATACCTGGCTGTTTTAGATGGGTTCTGGGGAGTTGAACCCAGGTCCTCATGCTTGTCCAGTGAGGATTTTACCAACTGTGCCATCCCCCTCCCCAGCTCTGATGGTCCTTCGTGCCTACTCATAGGTCTGAGCATGAAGTGTGTGCACCAGCACAGTCCTGGATACAGGTGATGTGGATTAGCATGGAAGAGGACTCTGGAACCCTGCCATGGACCTCCTAATTGGGCGTGGCTTTGAAGATCCTAGGACCTTAGTTATTTCAGTTTTTAAAACTGGATCTGAGGATGTTTCCGTCTGCATTTCTGCCTCGACACTGGGGTAGGAAGGAGTGCAGCCTTCACGCCACTCAGGGGAGGCGGTCTCTGAGATAGCGCGTCCCAGCCCGTGTTTCCCCAGGTGGGAAACAGTGGGGGCTGGGAGGGATGTTGTGGTTCTCGAGTGTACTCAGACACTGCTGGGGACCTCAAGGAGTTGAGAACAGAGGTGGGGGTGAGGGCTGCACTGAGCCCAGGACTGGCGGACTCCAGCCTGGCTCTGAGTGAGTGCCAAAGCTGGAAGAGAGGCCTTCTGCAGGAGATTTAGGAACAGCGCTTTATGGCGAAGGCCTCGCCCCGTACGTGTTACTCAGGTGAATCAGGCTCAGTGATGTTCTTGCTTAACACACACAGAGCCTCCACGTCTATCCCAAGTGCCACAGAGAGGGACAACATTGACCCTTGAACAACTAGCTCGCAGTTGCTGCTGCCGCCACCACTGGCAAATGTCACTCATTTGGTCGCCTCGTGAGGACCCATGCTGCTCTGCTGTCTCATGCCTGTGACAAAGTACCTGATAATAGCAACTTAAAGAGGAAAGGGAGATCACCACAGCAGGGGACTGTAGCAGTGGTGTGTGTGTGTATGTGTGTGGGGGGTGCTCACATCTGCATCAGGAAGCAGAGCGGCGAGAGCTGCACACATTTAGGGTGGGTCTCTGATGATTCTAGGTCTTGTCAAGTTGACATCAATGCTAACCATTATGTCACACTGCCTTAGCCCGAATAAGAATCTGGGGACCCGCTCAGGGAAAAGGGATTTGTGTTTGCACAAAGCTTCTCACTTGGCAGGCCCAGGAGATGGGTGAATGTGATAGCTGGGCACGTGACCATTATAGGTGCTAAGGAAAGAGGCACGGAGAAGAGTCTGAGGCAGGCTTGGCTAAGGGGCCTGCCCCTGGCGTGTGGTGGGCGTGTGAGTCAGAGGTGCAGCAGGACCCACTTGTACAGAGATAATGCAAGCATATCTGAGGAGGTGAGGGGTAGAGTGTGGGGGACGCTGAGGCTGTGTGGGCCTAAGGGTGCAGTACTGAAGTGTTGGGCAGGACCGGATACTGTGGTCAGGAGAGAGCTGGCAGAGATGGGGTGGTGGCACTCGGGTCTCTGGAAGATTCTCAGGGTGTTCAACAGAGGCTGATGTGTGGAGGAATCTGGGGAATTGTCCTAGGCGGAGTCACAAGGAGGTTTTGAGGCCCAGGGTGCCACTGGGTCCCTCAGCTTGGAGACACAGCTGCCCGGCAGTGCCGTGCTTGGTTGGTGAGACCATCTTGGGAGGTGTGAAGTGTGGCGGTGAATGAGATCAGCCTGTGGTGCACCTGCACAATCAGGACTGGGGGAGGGGGCAGGGGGAAGGGGAAAGGGGGAGAGGCCAGGTGTGTCTAAGTGGGAGCTGAGGCCACCTGGACAACTTTCACGAGGGTGAAAGAGGACCCGTGGTAGCTCCTGCTCTAGGAAGGGCTACTTTCAGTGTAGGAAAAGCCACTGGTCAACAAGTCCACCACAAGGCCAGGCCAGGCTACCAGTGGGCAGCGATGTGGAGGGCTGCTGTTCAGGGGACGCTGTTCAGTCGAGAGGTCTAGTAGCCATTGCCAAGGAAGATAATGGATTCAGTTGTCCCACGGTGTTGTACAGGAGAGGGAGCAGGGATTGGGAAGGCAGGGGTCTCTGCAAGATGCAGATTGTGCGTGGTTTACTGGTGCCGGGGCACTGTGGTATGACACACGCAGTGTGTGTGTGTGTGTGTGTGTGTGTGTGTGTGTCAGGGGTGCATGTGAGCAGTGTGCATGCAAAGGTCAGAGGGCATCTCTTGTCTTCCTCAACTAACCTTCAGAGTCAGGCCTTTCACTGGCCGGGGAGCTCCAAGGACCCTCCTGCCTCTGCCTCCCCAGCAACAGATTACACATGGACACCCGTTGCAGTAAAGATCATTAGGAGTTTCCATCCCACTTAGACCGTAGAGTTTCTAAACAAAAGACACAAAACCTCGTGTCAGCCCTCTACGCTATTTTGTCTACTTTCCTGTCAATAATCCTGAGAAATCACTTGCCTGCTCCTCTTGGGTCTCTCCTCCTCCAACAGGAGGAGCTCCTCATGGCCACGCGCTCACAATCCACCTACCCCATGGGGTCTCCTTCCTTCTCCCTCCTCTCTCCTCACAGTCTCTGCCTCAGATCCCAAGTCCCGGGAACTGAAGCCCTGTCTACCTCTCTTCTGCCTAGCTACAGGCTGTAGGCATCTTTATTCAACCAATAGTTCTAAGTTAAGGAGCAAGGGTTACACAACAAAAGCAGGCATTCTAGAGAATTCACTTGTCTTGAGGCAAGAGGACCTTGGGATACAGAGGTTAGCATTACAATACATAGCAACAGACCAAACCTCAACAGACAACACATGGGGGGGGTATTACGTGGGTAGTTGCGGTAGGTCTTCAAGCTTGAGGGGCGGGTTCTTTATCCACTGAGCTATCCCTCCAACCCTGCCCACTTCATAACCAGTGCTGTCCCCCTGGTTCTATAGACCTTCTTTAGAAATATTTTCTGCCAGTAGTAACTGATTTGTTTAGAGGAGCTGGACCTGGACATTGCAAATGGGATTATTGTGAATTTAGTCAATGAAGTACAAGGGACCAATCCAGATCTATCCAATTTGTGATTCCCCCCACTTTTCAGATTTCCTTAAAGAGTCCCCTGAAGAAGGGCCCATCTACCTGAGTTGCCTATGACCTGCCTGAGACATGTTTCAAGGAGTGATTGTGTTTGAAGGAGTAATTGTGTGTATGCATTATGCATATGTTTGTGTGGATGTATAGACCGTGTAAGTTCCTGCGTGTGTGTGTGTGTGTGTGTGTGTGTGTGTGTGTGTGTGTACTGCATGCTGGCTTTCAAGGGATAATTTTTAACATATCTTGCTGAATACCTACTGTGTGTCAAAATGAATGAATGACTGACATCTGTAGCCTGTGGTATGCTTTACTGTCGGATGTGACAGACGTTATCTCGGGCTGGATTCTCTGAACGAAAGGTACTTTAAGAGGACTCTAGACTGGAGGGACGTCGGTAGCACCCAGGGTGCCCATGTCAGTGAACCACACAACGGCTTCTTCACGGGGATAAGCACCCATCCTTAGGACGGCCCGCCTATGGAGGCGCCGCAGAAACTCTGGCGGGGAAGAGGTTAAACGACAAGGAACCGACTTTATTTAGACGGGAGCATTTTTGGCATTTTTTTCTTCGTGGATTTTGATGCGACAGCTTTTGTTTGCTCACACTTGTCGCTCTCTGAAAATTCTCGTATCAGCAGTAAACGCTATTTCTTTTTCCCATAACATCTTGAGCTTGGTATCCAATGATGGGGGAACTGTTACTTGAAATTGTAATATTATGCCCAACTTTGGGGGGTGGTTTGTGACGACTTAGAAATGCCCGAGACTACAGCCAGGTCATCTGGGTCCCGTCACTGCTGTTAGTCATTGGCGGCAGTTCCACTGGGGACAGGAAGCCTGGGCTGTTCTGAGACTCCCTTTAGATGTTCTGGGTGGGATGACAATGTCTATTGTGAGGCAGTGGTCTATGTGGATGATGGAGGATGGTTGGTCAACCGAGTCTTACTAGGAGGGTGGAAGTGAGAACACGGGGAGAGAGAGCTTGTCTGTCACCTCTGAGCCCTGTGCCTGTTTGTATTCCCCTGCTCAGCCTTGTCCCGGGTTTTTCTGTGGTTCCGAGGGCTCATGAGCTGGTGCAGAGAACCTTCTAGAACCTCTTGTTTGAGCATTTGTGCACACTGGAAAGATATAGGACAGCGCCCACTCTCTTGACTCTTGGAGGTCAGTGACA
Organism: Apodemus agrarius; assembly: GCA_964023405.1. Taxonomy (NCBI): domain Eukaryota; kingdom Metazoa; phylum Chordata; class Mammalia; order Rodentia; family Muridae; genus Apodemus; species Apodemus agrarius. Next base: position 13,254,148 of record OZ030011.1, read on the forward strand.
GACTAGGGACAAGCTAGAGTCCAAGGGCTCATCTTTTTATTACTTTTTTTTGTAGGTGTGTGTGTGTGTGTGTGTGTGTGTGTGTGTGTGTATGTGTGTACGTGCGTAGACCTGAGGATAAGCTCTGATATATCATTCTTCAGGTCTTAACTACCTCTCCTTCCTTTTTTCTTCATCCCTATTTTGTCTTCTCTTCTTCTTCCTCTTTCTAGGGAGCATCTCTCAGTGGCCTGAAATTCACCAACTAGTCTAGGCTAGCTGGCCGGCCAGTGGGTTCCAGTGCTCCCTGGGGCTAGGATTACAGGATTACAAGAGTGCACTACTATGTTAAGCTCTTTAATGTGAGTTCTGGGGAACCAAATTCAGTTCTTCATGTTTGCAAGGCAAGTATTGTTTTCTTTCTTTCTTTCTTTCTTTCTTTTTTGACTGAACTGTTCTCCTCCTCTCCACCTCCTCCTCCCCCTCCTCCTCCTTCCCCACCTCCTCCTCCTTTTCCTCCTCCTCTTCTTCCTCCTCTTCCTCTTGTGGTGCTAGAGATAAAGGTCAGGGCTTCTGTATGCTATGCAAGCCCACCACCAAGCCTCAGCCCAGGGGCTCGTGATTTTCAAAGCAGTTTTGGAAATAAATACTCTGTTTCCTGTGGCGTGCTTGTGGAGGGGAGAGCCCGTGGGCCTCCCTGTCACCTCCCAGCTCCTCTGTTCCCCTCTGTGCATCAGCCTCCTGATTCCCATTGTAATTTGTGCAAGTGGCTGACGGGAAAGCGTCTCCCCTTGCCCTGGCCTGGGGTGCTGGTGAGTGAAATGCATCTGTAGTTTTGGGGGCAATGGGGCCAGTCACTGAACCGAGCAGCCCCAACAGGCTGGCATTTCCTAAATCTTCCTGTGTGTATGGTTGAGAGCACAGCGTTACCACTCTAAAGAGGGATGCGGGGGAGCCAGATGCCAGTGGAATTCTGTAATGTGGGCCACAGTGTAAACTGTGGCAGAGTTGAACTGAGGACTGTCTAGAGAAACCTGCAAGCAATTAAGTCCTCCATCCAGCAAGGTAGGAGTGGGGCCCAAGTGCTCTAGAACGAGTGAGCGAGCAAGCGACCGAGAGGGAAGCCTGGTGGTGGTCGTGCTTTATTTAATTCTTGTCTTTTTAAAATGTAAGTAAAGGGTTTTGTCGTGAGGAGAAACCATCTCCGGGTCTTGTCACTAACCTACGGAGAAGCAACAATAGCATCGAAGAGCTAAGGAGGGAAGAGTTACGTTGGTTGGCTGTGTGCTTTCAATCCCTGAGGTCAGGGGAAAAAGAAAAAATAAAACAAAGCAAAACCCCCCGTAACTTAGGTTACATATCTTTAGCAATTCCCAAACCATGTTCTCGGGGACCTAAGACACTTCTTGTGGGGAGAGAGAGATGGCACGGGCAACTCGGTTTCAGCAACCACGTGAGCCATTTCCCCTTAGGACACGCGCTGTGGACTTGAGTACGTTAAAAGAATGCTGTTTGCTCAAGTTAGCCCTGAACGTCAGCATCCTGTGTGGCCGCAGACCTCCATCCCTGAGCACCTGCTCACATCACTTTATCCACATCTCGATGTGGCCGCTAGCAGCTAGACAGCTCCACCCCATGCCCTTCACTGTGTCTGCTCTGTGGTGCTATAGCAATGTCTGAGCTGTTGCGGGTGTGTGTGTGTGTGTGTGTGTGTGTGTGTGTGTGTGTGTGCAGGGGTTGGTATCCCCGGCCTTCAGGACTGACTACACTTGCTAAGGAGATGCAGTCACCCTGGTCCCCGTGGACCCACAGGTCTGCCACGACACTGGGAGTGTGGAGTTTCTGCTTGTGGAAGTCTCGTCTTCTTGTGGTGTCTTGGGCACAGTTTTGGAACTGTTGCTGGTGGTGGAGGTTGGAAACAGAAGTTTGAGAGGCAGGGTAGCGGATGGAAATAAACACTGGCGGAGCTGGTCGGTTCAGTTGCTCTCTCTTCCTGCATTCCTCAACGAGAAGCCTTGCGGGGGGGGGGGTGCGGGGGTGAGTGGGGGGGGGGGCTCCTGATCCCTGTCTACATTTGTAGGAATTACAGCACATGAAAAATGTTTCTTTTTAAAATTAGCAAAAGCAATGATCTGATAGACTAGGACAAGCAGACCCGAGGGAGGCTAATGGCGCCTTCCATCGGGTAGGCTTAAAGATTTGGGGCAGTGTCTTACTTTTCTGTTGTTATGATAAGCTCTCCGGAAGAAAGGAAAGAGGGACCTACTCTGCATCAAGTTCCTGATCAGTCCTCCAGGAAGGGAACGTGACAACAGCAGGATCTTGAGACAGCTGGTCCCGTTGCCTCTGCAATCAGGAAGCAGAGGGAGAAAAGCACCGCTGGTGAGCTTCCTCCCTCACCTCTCTTATTCAGCCTGGACCCCACCCTCCTGCATGCCGCCGCCACTGCTCATGTGGGCCTTTCCACCTCCACCGCTCGACTCTAGATGATCCTTTCCAGTCATACCCAGCAACTTGTATCCGAGATTCTGCCATGCTGACAGCTGCTGTTAACTGTCAAAGTCAGCAGGTCAGAGTGGGCAGAGCTGGCTTTAGAGCCATGTGTCACCTTCCTCTGGAGAACCTGTCAATCCCTTGCAAGGGGACTCAGGTCTGTCACCAAGTGGGAGGCGGACAAGACAGGGCCATGGCAGAGCATCATGGGAAGGCGAGCTTTGGAATCTGACAGCTGTACCTTCTTATACCAGAGGCCCACGATTGAAACCCATGGCCTTAGGTCAGATTTTAGTTTCCTTATCTATAAGGTTTAAAATATTGCACTTATGTAAGTTTGTAAATATTCAAAATCTAGTAACTTGAGTGCTCGAGGTAATTGTAACCTTCCAGGCTCTCTTGTAGATGCTTTTGTATGTCTTCATACATTGATAAAAACATGAAGCAAAATATATAAATATACAACCTAGACAGGGGGTCCTTGTAGGGTGAGATTGTTGATGGTGGAGGAGGCTGGCCTTCAGGAAAGGGCCTTTCTCACATTCTCTCTTATCCTTTGCTCTAGAGTAGCTATAGTAGGTAACCCTGTAGGGTGCTCTAGAGTAGCTAGCCCTGTAGGGTGCTCTAGAGTAGCTATCCCTGTAGGGTGCTCTAGAGTAGCTATCCCTGTAGGATACTCTAGAGTAGCTACCCCTGTAGGATACTCTAGAGTAGCTATCCCTGTAGGATGCTTTAGAGTAGCTATCCCTGTAGGATGTTCTAGAGTAGCTAGCCCTGTAGTGTGCTCTAGAGTAGCTAGCCCTGTAGGGTGCTCTAGAGTAGCTAGCCCTGTAGGGTGCTCTAGAGTAGTTAGCCCTGTAGGATGCTCTAGAGTAGCTATCCCTGTAGGATACTCTAGAGTAGCTATCCCTGTAGGATACTCTAGAGTAGCTATCCCTGTAGGATGCTTTAGAGTAGCTAGCCCTGTAGGGTGCTCTAGAGTAGCTAGCCCTGTAGGGTGCTCTAGAGTAGCTAGCCCTGTAGGGTGCTCTAGAGTAGCTAGCCCTGTAGGGTGCTCTAGAGTAGGGGGAGGATGCTCTAGCATCCATGGGAAGGAACATGTGATGAGAAAGAGGATTTCCACCACAGGCTCCCATCCTGTATGCAGCCACATGAAACCAGGTCTTCCAACTCTGTCTAGCCATCAGGTAAAATGGACCTCTCCTGACTGCCACTTGAGGACAGAATCTGGACCCAGAGCCATCCAGATAAGAGCCCCCAAGATTCCCAATGTCTAGGAGCACTGAGAAAAGTCCTGCTTATTGTTTCAAGCTACAAAGGTTTGAGTTACATTGTGACATAAAGGTGCATCTGTATTGATAATGAAAGTTAGGGAGGAGACACGCAGACACAGAGGAGAGTCCATACAAAAATACGAGGCGTGTGGCACAACTTCTTAATCCACAGAATGGTTTTTGCTTGTGTACGTGGCTGCACATGTGTGTGCAGATGTGCATGCTGGCTGATGACTGAGCTCCCAGGGTCCTCCTGCCTCAGCCTCCTCAGGGTTGGGATTACAAACACATGCTACCATGCACAGCTTTTTTTTTCCTGCTGTTGTTTGTTTGTAAGCAAAAGTTCTGGGGGATTGAATTTGGATCCGCATGCTTGCAAGGCAACTACTTTACCGAGCTATCCCCCCAAATCCATTCATATAAATGTATATAAAGACATTGGGAGGGACTTGGAAGTATAGCTCAATTGTAAAGTGTTTGCCCTATATGCACTAGATCCTGGGTTCAACTCCCATCTCTCTCTCTCTCTTTCCCCCCTCTCCTCTCTCTCTCTCTCTCTCTCTCTCTCTCTCTCTCTCTCTCTCTCTCTCTCACCCCTACACACATACACACATTCATATACATGATCACACAAACATACACACACATACTCAGTCACACACACGTATATATGCACACACTCATACACTTACTCACACATAGCACACAACACACATACACACTCATACATAATCACACACTCAGCCCCCCCCACACACGCACACACACACACTCACATACAATACACACACATTCACACACACTACTGCATGCTTATATATATATGTATATATATAAACAAACATATACACATATACACTAGAGGAGGAAGAGAGATTGAGAGAGATTGAGATAGATAGATAGAGAGAGAGAGAGAGAGAGAGAGAGAGAGAGAGAGAGAGGAGATACATCCTAATCTTAACTTGCTGACTTTCAAACGTCTCAGTTGTAACCCTATATAGGACTCAGAAACAGACTGGCCCCCTATGCCTCTCTGTGTTGGAGAGTGATGGGGTTGGGGCAGAGAGATGTGATCTTAGTTTCATAATTCGAGGCTGGAAGTAAGCAAACTTGAAGACATTAAGCGATAGATAGAGTGCTGGAAAATGTGAAGAAATGACTTTTGAAAACCTCTTGGCATGTGGAGACATTCCTGAGAGAGGCTTTGGGGCCTGAGTGTGTTTGGTGGTCCCCACAGGGTCCTGTCTCCGGTTTGCTGGACCTCCTTGGTGGCCTTTCTTTGGTGGGTCCGTTTGATGATTGGGTGAAGCCTTGGAGACTCTTGAGAACAAAGTTTTTAAATGCAAAGTTTTAAAATGCAAAGCCTGAAGCGCTACAATAACAACCTGTTCTGTTAAGTCACAAGATAGCTAAAAGGCAAATTTAGGGTGCGGTAATTGATGTCAGAAGATCTAATGGGGATCAAACTACTGCCATCATTCCAAATAGAGATAAGTGTCCATGATAGCTCAGACACTTTGACTTCAGCATGACATGAATGCTTTTATGATTTTTACTGATGACCCAGGTAGACAATTAAGATTATTAATGCCTCTCATCTAAGTTCATCTGGAGGGTGACATTCTGAATGTCTTAGAGAGGCATTGAAAAGACAGGATTTATTTTTCCCATTCAAGTTGACTGACTCCCTTGCAGGAAAGGATAAATAAGACTCACTTAGGCTTGTTTCATCTGGGGAACCTTGGCTGTTATTATGGAATCAAGCCTTTGTGAGGACTGGGGCCAAGGAAGGGCATGCTGGGAGATGCTGAGGAAACATTGGTTGGTTGGGGGCAGGGAGGCTGCTGCAGCCTGGGGGTGGGCAGGGAGGCCAGATGCACCCCTCCAGCATAGCAGCTCACACTGACCTGGGCTGTTTTCAATTTCTCTAAGGTTTTCTTTCGTTCATGCATTCCCGTTTTGCTCATTCGTAGCCTTTCTTGGCATCACCTCCTGGAAGCATTACTTTGAGCTGATCTCCGGTCAGTTCTGGCTCTCGAGAACCTGTCAATCATTTAGATATTTCTAAAATTACAGGATTTGCTTGGGAGCACAAAGAGCTGGGCAAACGCATGAACGATACTATCCCTGGGTCCATCCTCCTTCTTCCAAAACCCCTTCAAGGGACCTCACCAATTATGAAGGAAAACCATGTAAGTTAGCACTAAACCTAAGAAGTTGGAAACATGAAAAGACCCAGAGCCAATAATCAAAGACCCTTCCAGCATTTCTGGAGCATTCTTGGAACAAGCCAATCATGCAGTCATTTATCAAATATTTACCAAGTAATTCTTTTGCATGAGGCTCCTTGCTAGGAGTCGTGGGATAGGGGTTATTATGTGCGTCCCCTTAGAGGGTGAGTAAAATTTGCCCAGTGAGTTATGGCCAACATCTGAAGACCGAAATAGAAAACAAAAGTAACAGAGAATAACATAGGTATAAAATGTTCTGTCTCAAAATGTGTGTCTCAGATCTTCACACATATGTGAGTTAGATTTTGGTGCATCACATATTGATTTTGGCGTGGAGTCAAACATGGGGACTTCCTGTTGTGAGAAAATTTCAGCGCATGGTAAGAGATCTTTCCTATTGGTTAAGTCATGGCAAAGTGGAGAAGTTGTCACATTAGCTGAGTGGGCAGTTGATCTGCTGTCACCGGTAGGTCCCATATCCAAATTCAACCAAATGCAGGTTGCACATGTCTGAAATACAACTGGGCTCTACTCAACACCGTTGCCATTTCTCAAGGACTGTGAAGCAGCCTCTTGCCTAGCTTCCATTTTCAGCCACGAATCCTGAGTAATCTAGAGTAATATGCACAGAAGGCAGGACAATATGTTATATAAAACACTCACATCCGTGGGGTTGGTGTGTGCTGGGGACCTGGAACCATTTTCCTAAGACACTCAGGGACAAGCATATTTGGAACGCTAAGGACAGAAAGGGTGGTAGTGTGATTCTGCTGGACACCTTGGCACAGGCCAAGTGAAGCCAGGTACAGAGCCCAAAGACAGCAGTGTCCAGATGCTGGGGTAAACCAGGGTGGCTCTGAGAAAGGCTGGGGGAGGGGCTTCACCTTGTCCTGAGGGCAAGAGAGTCTCCCAGTAGGTTTTGTTTCTGAAAACTTATCTCTCATTCTTTGTTTCCACCCCAGGTATGAGCTCACAGTGGGAAAACACTCTCAAAATGATCATTTTAAAATTTAGAGCTATTACAGGTAAATTATATAAGGCTGAATTCCAAAAGCAAATGAAATATGCTTGTTGGATTCAGAGAATAAGCAGAGGTGATTTGGGATGGGAAAGAAATATAAACAATGAGTGCACAAGTGTATGCGCCCCGAGCAGTCATGCTGGACAGCTAGAAAGTTTTTGGTATTTGTCAGTTGAAGCACAAGGTGACCCCAACCAGGACACAGGGATGGTGTGAACGGAAGTGGGAAGAGAATGAGCCAGAGGTGACGGATGTGCACTTCTCCAGAGAGATCCCAGGTTGCTAATTGTAAGACAGGAGTAGATAAAGCAATGCTAAGACCTAGAAGGCTATGGTGAAATGCATTCATGATTCCGAAGTTCGAATGTTCAGGATCCAAGCCATTCGTGCCTGTAATGGCTGCTCAGAAATGGCAGAAAACTTGAGAGCCAGGTTTAGGGAGACTCAGCCTCAAAGAAACAGGCGGACATTACTATAAGAGTAAGAGAGGAGGAACCAGTTCACTACACACACACACACACACACACACACACACACACACACTCACCCACCCAACACTCATACACACTCATATACATACGCACACACATATACACACTCATACATACATATACAAATGCACACATACATGCACACACACATACTCTCACACCCATGATACACACACATGCACACAGACACCCTACACAAACATGTATACACATACACACATAAATATGCACACAAATGCCCCCGCCCACCTACACACATATGCACACAGATACCCCCATAGACACATACACAGGGACACACACAGACGCACACACATACCCACACAACATACACATACCACTCCCCACCCCACACAGACACACATAGATACATACCACAGACACACACACACCACACACACACACCACAGACATACACACCACACATACACATACACCTCACACATATACACTACACAGACACATGCAAATAAATAAATGATAGATTAAAAAAAATTCTTAAAAATAAACACCCAATTGGTAGTGATCATGGTGGTTAATGTCTGTTAAGCTTAGGGTTTAGGAGGCAGAGGTGGGAGGGCGTGGAATTTGAGGCCAGTCTGGACTACATAAGACCCTGGCCTTAACAGCTTTTAAACAGAAAAGTGATAAATTATCTCTGAACTGACGATGACAGGGGCATCTGAGGGAGTACAGCTCTGAGAGGCTTTGCTGAAGTCAGTTCTGGTGAGAGCGGGCTTGGCCAGGTCCTCACAGCACAGATGGAGATGGGAAGAGAGTTGGAGAACCCAGTGTGGTTGGATCTGAGCAGAGGCTGCCGGGATGGTGGATGTTTCAACGCCCTGCGTGTTCGGCATTCCTTGTCGCATGGGGGAATCCTCGGTTCTGCCCAAGTACTGTGAAACTGACCACATGCTCATAAACAATACAGTGCGGGGCGGCTATGTTCTAATAAAGCTATATTTGCAAAAGCAGGCAGCGGGCAGCATTCTCATACTTGCGGCTTTCAAATCCTTGATCTTAACAGAGTGATGGTGGTCACACCCCTAGGGGGGTCTGCAGATGTTTCTGATTGTCATGACTTAGGGAGGGGAGGCTAGGAGTGCTGACTAATGTCCTGTGGTACACAGGATGATACCCCCCAGCCCCCATGATAGCACACCTCCCCCAGAACCCAGCGATGTTAACAGTGCCCTGGCTAAGAATTAGGGTCTGAGCACAGAACAACCTGTGGCCCTGTGAGCTCTAGGGACGGGATGACTCAGGAAGTGACCACGTGGGTTTGCCATTGTGGAATCACCTCTTCTTTCTATACAGCATGCGAGTGGTGTGAAAAACGATGAACTCCCCGTTAAACTTAGGTCAGTGACTAAAACCGTGAACGGCCTGGCTGGAGGGCTCTGGTAACTTTAAACACATTTCTTTTTACTGCGTGTTTATGAGCAGTCATTTAGGTCTCTCCAGATGGACATGTTGCATCGATTAAGATCACGGTGGTTCATGGGTCCAGAAATCATGAAATGGAACCACGCGGCTCGAGTGGTTCCCCTCCCCAGTGACCCCAGGGTCCAGCCACATGGGACCATCCCATTGAGGAGACTCTGCTCCCTCCAAACGTTGACTACACACATGCCCCATGGATTTCTGTTTTTGTTTTTTCAACCCCCCTCTTGGGTTCTGTTGGATCTTAGCATGGAGGAACTTGGCAGGGAGGAATTGGGGCTGAGGAGCAGTTAGCTGAGCTGGCTCGTTCTCGTGGGTGAGTTTTAAGCTCTATTCATTTCTTGTTCATGTCTGAAGAACCTTCAGTAATGCACCATCAGCCATAGAGGTAAGCATGGTGCCAGCTCTGGGCAGGTGGGTGTCCTGATGGCTATGCCGGAGTCCTGCTCCCTTCTACCTCTCTGTGCTCCTACAGAGTGGCCCAACTCACTGGCCAGGTTGTCTATCCTTTAGTGGCTTTGGGGGGGGGCAGGGTTGGGGTGTCTCGTCTACCCCTAGAGTTCTTTTGTCATAGCCTAAAAGAGTTTTGGAAAGAAATACTCTGTTTCTCTTACAATATTTTCAAGCTATTTGAAAAATTTACAATACTGTTCAGCGTGTAACTTTTGACATACTATAACATCGCCTTTAAAAATACTTGTTACATTGTAACATGCAGTTTGGTGCCTTAATGAGCTGATAACCAATGCCAATGCTCTTAGAAATATCTGTGTTATTTCAGTTTTTAAAATTGTATACTTTGCCACATACGTATATATGGCAAGGTCTCAGCGTGTAACTCCATTGGCCTGGAACTCATTATGTACACCAGCTGGCCTCAGACTCACAGAAATCCTCTACCTCTGCCTCCCTAGTGCTGGGATTAGAGACATGTACCACCAGGCCTGGCCCAAAACTGGTGTTTTTTATATATATATACAATTCATCTTATATATTTTAAAAATAAAACTTGCTAGGCACGATGGGCTCATGCTTATAATCCCAGTAAAGAAACTGAGGCAGGAGGAATAACAAACGATTCAGTTCATGCTGGGGCCAGCATCTCACCTATCTCAAAAAAGGCACAACAAAACTTTCATTTTAGAATAGTTTTAGATTAATTGAAGTCTTTCAAAATGGGCAGTGTTCCCGTATTCTATAGTGTCTCTCCTGTGACGGCATGTTACAATAATAGGAAACATTAGCCACACTGAATACCCCAGTACCAACGCATTAGAATGCCGGAACCCACACCCTGCCTCCACGTCTTCTCTCTGACTTTTCTCTCATGCCACGTGGTGCCTGGTTACATTTAACTGCGACAGTCTATATGACTTTTCCTTATATTTAAAGATCTTGATGGTTTGAGGGACACCAGTCAAGTGTCTTCAGGGTTGGCCTCACTGGGAGTCGTCTGGTGTTTTTTCTGGTTTTTAGCCAGGTGTTGAGAGGAAGCCCCAGGTGCAGGACCATTTCCTCTGCCACTCTCCTGGGCACATGCTGTCAGCACGCCCAGTCCCTGCCGTGTTGACCCTGCTCTGTTGACCTACATTGCCCTGCTGACGCACTGCTGGGCTTCCCCACTGAGAAGCTGCCAATCTTTCGGCTTCCCTAGTGTCTTTGGGAGGAAGTGACCATGCACAGGCCACCTAAGATGGTGGCAGGTGTGTGGCACCTATCTGGGGCTGGAGGGCCTGCATAAACGCCGCCAGCCGTTCGCTCGTCTTCTCAGCCCCCACTTGGTTATTTACCCCATCTGTTAAGTGAGACGAGGCTCCCGTGTGGTTATTGTATGTTTTGGGCTCCCATCCAATACTAGGCTATTTATTCTGTTGCTCATATAGATGCGGTTCTGGCTACCGGGGCGCATCCCGTGGGCGTCAGTGACTGTTGCCCTGCTGACGTAGGGTACTTATGGGGTTTGTGGCCATTGGTGCTCCATTTCTTCTTTCCTGTTGCTTCATTTAAGGGGCTTCAGGCTTTCTCTCTCTCTCTCTCTCTCTCTCTCTCTCTCTCTCTCTCTCTCTCTCTCTCTCTCTCTCCACACAAGTGTGTGGTAGGCCAGACACTAAACCCCAGTGTTTTCATCAATCACCATCTACCTTATTTTTTGAGATAGAGTCTCTTCCTTGGCCCAGAGCAGACAGACTCAGTTAGGCTGGCTGGCCATCAAACCCAAGGATCCTGCGCTCAGCACGGAGGTGACAGACGCACTGTCACACTGGGGTTTAACGTGGGCACTGGGGTGACAGACGCACTGTCACACCGGGGTTTAACGTGGGCACTGGGGTGACAGACGCACTGTCACACCAGGGTTTAACGTGGGCACTGGGGTGACAGACACACTGTCACACTGGGGTTTAATGTGGGCACTGGGGTGACAGACGCACTGTCACACCAGGGTTTAACGTGGGCATTGGGGATCTGAACCTAGGTCCTCATACTTGCAAGGCAAGTGCTTAACCCCCTGAGTCATCTCCCAGCCCCTTCCCTCAGTTTTTTTTAGTTTTTACTGGAAGCCTGTCAGAAACCAGGATTCATGTCCAAGGGATGCATCCACTGTTACTCAGGTGCCGTCGCCCTGTGGAGCTCTCTACTCTTGCAGCAAAAGAGTCTCTCTCTCTCTCTCTCTCTCTCTCTCTCTCTCTCTCTCTCTCTCTCTCTCTCTGTGTGTGTGTGTGTGTGTGTGTGTGTTATGCACACACAAGCAAGACAAGCTCCACATGTGACCGTCTATGCTTGCATGAAACTTCCCTTGTGCTCCTGTCTGCATGTCCCTTCCAACTCTCCCCGCGTGACTCACTCCAGCCTCTCCTCTCCTCCTCTGTGCTCCCCCCTGTCAAATAACACAGTTTCTTTGCTCCGCCTCCCCCAGGTGTGTGAGGGAATCACACCTCGACAAGACACTCTGCAGTGTGTTAAGAGACAGGCACTTTGAACAAGGAGGCCAGAAGGGAAACAGGAAGGAAGCCAGGCAGTGTGGGCCTGGCTGCTTTCAGGCTGTGGAAAACTCTTGTCTCTTCAAACCTAGCAAGAGTTAGGTGGGGACTGGACCTCTCCATGGAGCAGGACCCTCGAGAGGGCGATGTGGCCTCTGCTGTTGTCTGTTTCAGCCTAATCTGTGGGTTTGTATTCAAAGCTTCTCTTCCCCGAGGAAGCACAGCTCCTTAGATGTACTGGCCTGAAAGGAGTCTGGAGGGTTACCAGCCACATGCAAGATGGAAAGTTCAGGATTTGCCACAAAGCTCTGTATTCTGGAAGGGTGGCATGCGGCCTACCTGCTTGCTAGTGTAACTCCAACAGAAGGTCCAGGGACCAGAGGATAGTTCCTGAAGGGAGGGCCTCCTCCTTCTTCCTAGGTCTGTGTCTGCAGCCGTGGCTCAGCTTCTGTAGGTGACGCCATAGATTAACCTCACCTTTTCTGTCTGATGAACTGGGCTTCCTCCACGGAAGAGGCTGTGCCTGGCTCAGAAGAGAGAGGGCGCTGTTTCTTGGTGTGTCTGGGTACAGAGGCCTGCCAGTCTTCTCTGGGCCCTGGTCGCTTGGCACATATCCTAGCCTGGCAGGTACTGTCAGGAGCACCAAGGTTACTACAGAACATGAACTGGCCTTTGTTAAATATTTTGCAGGCTTACTGTGTTTGAAGTAAGTTTTGGGCTCTGGGGCTTATTTCATTCCAGAAGAAACAGGTGAAGACCTCTCCTGCTTATAAAATAAATGTCTGTCCTGGCCTCTTGCATACTGGCATGACTAAAACCAAATCCTTTGAGAATAAATGCCTGCTGTTTCTGTGACCTGTCCCTAGTTTTGCCATGTAGAGAGTAACCTGTGGTCACAAGGAGAAACAACCAGGAAATGAGAGGCCAGCCAGGAATCACTGGGTCTGGACAACATGTGCCCCTGGAGAAGTTCAAAGTTCTTCAGCTGTGTAGAGTACACATTGTTTGAAACATGCGGGAACCTGGTCCTAGGGCCTGTGCATGCTCATGGACTGGATGCTTTGAATTCCTGGCTGCTAGGCTTTCTAAATCTCAGGTGGACAGAAGGGTGCAGGGTTGTGGTACCACCAGCTGAATATCAAAGCTTTATCTTGTATCTTGTGAAAGTATCACTCATGTATGAAGGATGTCTGTAGGAGTTAGGCCCAGGTCTTTCCCCCAGGGGCCATGCTCCTGGAAATAACACTCAGACTCAAAACACATCTATAAACACCTTGGCCATATAGCTTAGGCTCTTCTCTGACTAGATCACACCATAGATGACCCAATTATTTTAACCTACATTCTGCCACGTGACTGCCACGTGACCTGTGCTCAGGGACCATGTGCCCTGCCCCTTCACATCTCCCGGGGCTGATATTCCACCTGGCTCTCTCCCAGATCCTTTCTGCCTCTGAGATGTCTCACCTCTATTTCCTGCCTCAGCCATAGGCCACAGAATTTTTAATTGACATGCGAGGCATCCATACAACGCACAAGAGATTCTCTCTACACATTCATCTTTCCAATTACTTCATCCTTCTGATAGTGATGATCCTGTCTCAGTTCTTCTGAAGTGCTATCAGCAAATAAATAAATAGCTCCACAGGCTGTCAGTGCAGAAATAACAGACACTTACTGCTCACAGTTCTGGAGGGCCGGAAGTCCAGGTGCCATGGGATTCAGTGGCTGGTGAGGGCTCTCTGCTTCATAAGCAGGGATGTCTTCCTGAAAACTCACAGACGTCTCAAGCAATCTCAAGCAATCTCTGTAGGATCAGCTTGTCAGGACGCTAATCCCATCTCATGACTTAATCACTTATCCCCAAATCCCATCTCTTAATATTATCACACTGAGCTTGGATGGGAGAGACAGGCATTAAGACCACAGCAAGACCTCTTATCTGAAAATTCACTGTGGGCTGTGAATTTTCTGGCTCGTCTATTTCTAGAAACTCAAAACAAAGCAATAGCAAGAAAAAAGTAAGTAAGCACCAAATCCTCATGTCACCTTATTTTTACAGCGAAAGAAATGTTCCACCACTGCAGATAAATGCTGTCTTGTTACCAGCAGGTTGGAACACAGAACATTGCATCACCTTAACTGGCACAGGTGGCGGTAGGACATGGAAGGTACTTTCTTGTGTACATGAAGAATTGAGATAGGATATTTACAGGATAGATGAGGACTGAGTTGGAAAAAAATACTGTCTGTTAATGGTTCTTAATCCTCTCAGATCCGACATACCCTTGAATAATAACTATCCCATAATGCTTTGTAGAAAATGGCGCCACAGTGTTACCAATGTCTTGCATGAGTCTTCTGTTTTTGCATCCTGCAATCCCTACTGTTTTAACTAAGGGGGACCCTTCCCAGACCCCCTGAATCCAGGCTGGTTTCCTGATTAACCACGGTAGGCAGGGTGTCTCAGAAGTGCTGTGTGACTTGAGAGCTAAGGCTTCTAAGGCCTTGCAACTTCTCCCTTAAACCGGGGGCTCTGTGGGAGGAAGCCTGAGATAACCATGTGGCGAGGCTGTGGGAAACAGGGTCCAACACCGTGGGCTACTGCCACGTGAGCGGCCATTCCAGCCTAGCCTGGCCTCACGGATCTGTTGACTGGTCACCAGGAAGTTACACACTCAGCCAGCCATCGTGGGAAAAGATGTGATCAGTGTGTGAAGTCATTATGTTTGGAGGTGGGGCAATCTTTAATCACAACTCTCTCTAAAAAGCTATGGGATCTACGTGGGGTACATGCGAAATGCCAATGTATGTGAAAATCATAAGCATACATGCAGTTGAAAAGAAACCACAATGCCCTCATTTAAGTGTGAACGTAATGAGAAAATAGTTTATAATAAGATAATTGTGCTTGAAATCATAGTGAAACAGCTACATGTGCCCGAAGTCATCAGAAACTTCTCTACCCCAGCTGGAATATGATAGATGACTCCTAGTGATCTTGTCAGTGACCTGATTTTATTTCCAAAATAGTAGCCAAATCCAGAGATACAGTAAATTGTATTTTAATCTCTACTGATACAACAGTTGTGGACTTAGAAAAGTAACATGAAATCTGTAGCTCCAGAACATGTGTGTGTATGTGTGTATGTATATATGTATGTATGTATGTATGTATGGATGGATGGATATGTGTATATATACACACACACATAATAGAGTTATATTGTATACTCATAAATTATACATACATTCAAAAGCTGAAAAACTCATCAGCCACAGATAGATGGCTTTCAGCTAGAAAGAAATTGATAATGTTCAGAAATGTGGGTCTTCACATAATAGTGGTAACACCAGACATGGTAACCATGTGAGCAGATTCCTTAAGATACTTTTCTTACATTTTACATTGCTTCAAATGATAGCTGGCTCTTCAAACAAATGAACAAAAAAAAAAATATGAGAATGAGCACATAGACGTCAGGTGGAGTGAAATGGAAGTACCCTACTGTACATTTTTCTATGCACCAGGACATAATGTATATGATATATAATTCATGATATCCATCAAGTGATAACAGCTATTGACGAAAACTGTATCCGGGGCTGAAGAGATGGTTCTACGGCTAAAAGCGCTCGCGACTCTTCCAGGCAGCCCGAGTTTGGGTCTCATTCAGCATCCATTTTGGGTTGCTCACAACTGCCTGTGACTTTGGCTGGCTTTTGAGGGCACATGTTCACACAGATAAATGCATGTTAAAAAAATAAAACCTTTGAAAAATAAAATTGTTAGTATTAACAAGCTCAAAGCCCCTATCAAAAATGCTCCAACAGTTGTCTTATCACATAGGTTAACAAAAGTTAGGGAAAAAATATACAGTTAATTCAAAAAAGGAGGAAGAGAACTAAAGACAGGATAAATAGAAAGCTTTTAGACAACTTAGGAAGATTTAGCCCTCCCCCAAACCCCTATTAAATGTAAGTAGTAAAACATACCAATCAAAAGGGAAAGATTTAAAGATTGCGAGGAAAAAAGAACCCAACTTTCTACTGTCTACAAATGAGATTAAACAAGGCATGCTCAAGCCGTGAGAGATGGGTAAGCACTCACTGATAAATACGCATATGAAGCGACCTCCCGGCACGCTTAAACATTTATTTATGTAACAGGTCTCAAGATGTGTTCTCATCTCCCCGGCAAGCTGGAGGGTCTGCATTGGGTTAGGGAAAGCAGGTTTCAATGCAGAGGCATTGTCAAGAATGAAGACAGTTCATAGTGAGGTTGACATCACACGGCTAAGGCTGCCTCGCCGTTTACACACCTAAGGGCAGAACTTGAAAGGGCGAAACACAATCTGATAGACCCGTAAAAAGGGAAGAAAACCCCTCAGTTATAGGCAGACATCTCAGGCACTTCTCTTGATGTGTTGCCCAGAAGATCGGTTTAGGGCAGCGTTTAATGGTGCCATCAATCAGCATGGCCTGAGTGCCGTTTATGGAGAACTTCCTCCGAGGACAGAAAGATGCCCAACCCTAGACTACTCCTGGCAGTTTTACTGAGGAGCTCACAGTCTGGGTCATAATGGAAGTCTCAGTAAGCATTTCAAGAAGCCCAGCTAGTGCTATGCAATCACGCTGGAACTAAACTGTGAATCAGCACCGGGGAGACCCCGAGGCAAACCTTAAACATTCAGAACCAAGTAAGTCACTTGTACATAACTCACGGTCAAAGGAGACAGCAAAGGGAACCAGGAGAACCTTTCCAGTGGAATAAAATGAGAGCAGTATATTAGAGAACCTGAACTGAGCAGTACATACAAGACACTGGGCAGTCCATACGAGAAGCCGTGAGATGTTGTTGGCAGAATTCTCCAGGGGAAATTGATTTAAAATGAAACAAAACAACCAACACTGTGTATTCAAAAGAAGAAAGGCCTCAGATTGATGTCCTTAGTTTCCATATTAAGAGAGAAAGGACCTGGCTCATAACTCCGGCAGAGGGGCAGGTTTGCTGTAGATGGCCTTTCATCCGCTCTCCGCTAGCTTGGTGGCACAAGATGGCCGACATCTCCCTGGATGAGCTCATCCGGAAGCACGGAACAGTGACCAGGGGACGGCCCAGTGTCAGACCAGGAATGGGAGGTGTCCGATCTCGAGTTGGGGTCTAGCATAGTCTCCTTAGCCAGCCAGCTTGCAAGGTCACCTTCCAGCCGAGATCTGATGCCCAACAGAAGATTGGCATCTCAGATGCTCGACTCAAGCTGGGTGTCAAAGATGCCCAGGAAAAGCTCTTGCAGAAAGATGCCCGGTTTCAGATCACAGGAAAAGCACAGGATGCCAGAGAGATGCTGAACTCACGAAAGCAGCAGAACAGTGTGCCTCAGAGGCCCTGCCAGGCGGCTGATGCCCAGGAGAAGATCATCCTGAAGAGGAGATCCCCTGCTACATTCACGAGCCCGCCCTTTGGGACTGTGACCCCTGCTCTGAAACTCACCAAAACTTTCTATAATTTGTATGACCCAGATGAAGATGACGACATTGCGGCTCCTGTTCTACTAAGCGGATGAGGTTTGCAGCCAAGGGCAGCCTTGTTCACTATATGACTGGACTGGGTAGTTCCAAGCTGTCCGTGTCCAGGGCCCTCCCTCTCACAGAAGTGGCCCAGAAGCAAATCTACACTGCGCCTGCTCTCCCCTCCTCTGTTTGAACCAAAGCCTTGACCATCATGTCCAGGACACTGGAGAACAAAGGGGGGAGGGTCTCCCAAAGAGTTGCCACCCGCTGAGCCTGTGCCTAATCCCTTGGAAGGCACCAACATGACTGTGAATGTTCTGCACCCTCGAGCCACAGAGGAGGCACAGTTGAGCTTCTTTTTGTGTGTGGAGCTCTCGAGCAGCCTCAACTCGTCAATCCTGGGGTAGCAGAGGTTGTCTTCACGAAGAAGGACGATCCATCACTGCTGATAAGAAATACAACAACCGATGTCTGGATGGGCAGCCTATGAAGCGCAGCCTTCACATGGATGGAAACGTCATCACCTCAGACCAGCCCATCCTGCTGCGGTTGAGTGACGACAGCCCCTCAGTGAAAAGGGGGAAATCCTGCCTCTTCCAACCCTCCCACCAAGGCAGACCCCGACACCATTCTCAGAGCAGAGCACTCTTCAAGTTCCTGGTTGGCTTTCTTGTGGCCCCATGGGACACAGGGTACAGGAGCATGTTGGATAGACTGATTTTTTTTTTTATGTTTTGTTTCAAGAGTTTTCTTGATCTGTTGAAGTTTTCACACAAAATGTGTTGTGGATAGCCTGGGGCTTGTATTTTGTTGCTAATTCCACTCCTCAGAGGGGCTGTAGATGAGGAGTTGCCTGTGAACCTTCTCCCTACCTTAACTTTTCAAATAAAGGTTTGAGCCAATGATTGGGCAGGAGGAAGTGGGAGGGGCTGAGACTCTAGGGGAGGAGCGACAGGGAACAAACAGGAAGGGGAGGAGCTACAGGGATCAACGGAGAGGCAGGAGAGAGAGAAGAAGCTCCTGCCCTGGAGAAACTGCAAGTTATATGGGATAATATAGATGGAAATAGAGTAGTGTAGTGGAAGATCCGCCCAATCTAGGCTTGTAGCTTGTTTTGTTAACTGATTGAGTTGAGATTTCTTTTACTGGAGAATTGGGTTGGAAACAAAGTAGCAACAAAAACGGAATGAATGGGGGCTTCCTGCCATTCGGTGGGTCAGCTGGGGGCTGCATCTGGTGGCTGGCTTCTTGGGTTCTCACCACTGTCTTCTCCAGGCCTGACTGCCAATGTGGAGTGCTCTATGACAGGAAGGTAGGGCGGCAGTGGCTAGCTCTTGGCTGCCTGTGCTGTTTGTGCAGTGTACAAGGTGTCCCAGCGTTCATGGTCCCTTGTTAGTGTTGGGCCAAAGGCCCTGGTTCAGCTCTCTCAGCTTCCACATGTGAGCGAGGAAGGGACCTGTGCCTCTTAGCCCTCTGAATTCTCACCTTAGAGGGCAACATGAAAGCCTGGTTTTGGTGCAGGTGCCAGTTCCAAGTTGGTTCTCCCCTGGGCCGCAGCACAGAGGACTTGGGGGAGATTGACTGAATCACAGCCATTGGCTGGCTCTGGCTCTGGTTCTGCTTTTCTGGCTTTGGTAATCTACAGAACAGCAATCAGGCTGGCCCAAAGTGCAGCCTCCACCAGGAGCATCGTCTCCGCTAGTGTAAGTGACCCACACGGATGAGTGCTCTGAGTAGAGCCGGCCTAAGAAGCAGGCTGGTGGGCTACTTTGTACATGGAGCTCCTCCGTTGTTAGTGTGGCACTGTGGGACTTGGGCAGGTGCTGAGTGTCAGGTAGCAGCGTTCCAGAGCTGGCCAGCAGTCCCCTGACAACGGGAACAGAAGAGGTAAGCTTGTCCTAGCTGGAGCAAGATCCTAAGGGCGCATATTATCTGTAGTGTGTGCTGTGAGGGGACAAGCCGAGGAACTAGAGGAAGCTGAGGCACCGCGACCCCGTCAAGGCCAGCCCAGTAAAGAGAGCCTCAACTAATTCTTACTTTCCTGAGTTAGATCTGCCCAGCTAGAAGGGTCTGTTTTGAGTCTGAATCAGTCCTTCAGCTCTAAGGCTGCTCAGCAAAGGAATGACATCTGGGGTGTCCACCCTATAGCAGCCAGGAATGACATCTGGGGTGTCCACCCTATAGCAGCCAGGAATGACATCTGGGGTGTCCACCCTATAGAAGCCAGGAATGACATCTGGGGTGTCTACCCTATAGCAGCCAGGAATGACATCTGGGGTGTCCACCCCTATAGAAGCCTCCTTCTCCTAAACCCTTCTAAATGGGTACAAACTTAATTCTTCTCAGAAACTGGAAGACA